>JASDQU010206246.1:28730-46573 GCA_032191745.1 Picea mariana
CTACCATGTGGCAGCCAATCATTGGCCCACGTCACCCTGCCACATGTCATATGGATGCCACATCATCCTGCCAAGTAGTGTATGGATTCCACGTGTTTTGTATGGACTATCACATGGAAAATTTTCATTATTGCACAAGTCGGCCCAAAAAGTCCAAAAATGAGTGACACGTGGCAACCTCTCATGCTGTAACGTCATCATGTTGACATCATCATGACACGTGTCTCCCTCTGTGCTTTCCATGTATGATGTATGGACAATGAAGTCATCTGTACTGATGATGATGTTAGTAGTATGGATGTTGACTCATCCATGTTGACTGGGCTAGGTTGACCAAAACTATGACCATGAATATCTTTCTATCCGTAACTCTATTTGACAAGACGTTTACGCCATTAGAAATCTTACGATGTGCTCTTCGCGATCATGCCAATTTCACTGATTTTTGGGAACTTTGAATTTTTTCCCTTTCTTTGTTTGTTGAATCCATTCTGAGCATCCTGAGTTGCCTCTGCGAGTTATGATTTGTTCTTAGCCTTCTCTAGATCCTTTTTGGATCACCTCTATAAATAATGTAGCTGAGAGGTCATGGTTTCTTTTGGGATTGGGGGAAGAAACATGCATGGATTCCCTTGAGGATGAATGAATCCACCAAGACTCTAAGACCAAGTGGTGAGAAGGTGATTCTAGAGCCATGGGATCATTTTTAATGGGAGTGGATGTTCCAGGACTAGTTTTAGTGGACACATAATTAATAGACTCAAAGTGATCAGCATAAGGTGAGGTTATATTATGAAAATATTGTGAGGAGGAATCAGAGTAGGTGATTTTATCGATGGTGATGGTGCATCCCTCATGTGGGAATATTATGACTCTAAAGAGTGAATACACCATAAAATTCATGGCATATATGAACTCACATCCCAGGAGAATATTGTAATGTACCACATCAGTCATGACAACAACATTGATAAAAAGACTATTATCGCCTAAATCAATGGGGAGATTAGGTAAGATCCCTAAGGGGGCACATAGCTACCATCAAAGGATAATAACTCATTCATTGACATAATAAGAGTAAGATATCCTATTTGTTTCCAAGCTGAGGAGGACATAGTACATGAGGAGTCCTCATCGTCTATAATACACCGATAAAACATAAAGTATTTAATGATTGCATGTATTTGAAATCGGGTAGAAGATGGTAGTTGTGCTTGGATAAGTTGGTTCCAATCAAAGGTGATGGTTTGTGATGGGTGTGGGTACACAGTTCTATTTTCCATACAAGGATAATTTCTAGTGGACATTAAGGCACTAGAGTTGGAAGGTGTGTCCCCAAGTGTTATAGCCTTAATTCCCACCCTACAGGTCCAGAAGGGAATCTATCAGAAGATGAAATCCAAGACACAAATCTAGCTTGGGATTTGGGTTATTTTTTAGGGTTATCACTTTTCATACATAGGAAAACAAGCGACTAGTCACTAGTCCTCTATAGTGAAACCAACGATGGCCTCTTCAAACTTCTAGATTCACATAGTTTCAAGAGGTAAGAAAGAGATGAGTTGGTTCTTCGTGGCATGAGCCTTGGAACTCGCATAATTCGAGTATCCATTGGTCTCTATAATATCTAGAAGCTCTCCCAAGCCTCTTCCAAGGATCTATATAAATAAGGAAAGTCTTGATATTGAGAAGGAAGAATCAATTTACAAAGTTGTGTTGTCAAAATGTAGAGGTGTTTCTCCATCGATAATAACCATAATCAGGTTGCCTATTTTGTTTAAGAAGTTGAGCAGGAGAAACGAGAAAATGGTCGAGGGGAATGCATATACACTAAAAGGTATGGAATTGATATATTTTCGTTATTTAAATTAATAGATCATTGTTTTTCCCCTAAACATGTTTGTATCTTATTTACAAATGTTTAGATTTGATCTCATGTTGCATAAATCAATATAGATCTGGTAGATTTGGATTTCCTAACACTAGAAGAGAAAGTATATTGGTAGTTATTTGTCTCCTTCTGTGCAGAAAGCAAATTGCAGGAGTTGGAGATGGATCTCAGGAACTTCATTAACTGGATATGCGAGGACAATCGTCGATTGAAAAGGCATGGTCACCACCCTTATTGGTTAAAAGGAAATGAATCCATTTATATCTTAGGAGAACCATTAGAATTATATCCTCGTTGTTTATCTAGGATTAGTAGGTATATCCTAAGGAGATATTTCTATAGCATTGGTGATATTTTCTCCATAATAGAACTGTTGATTCCACTAGGGAAGGATCTTTTATTCTTATCCAGTTTAGAATCCCTTGCCAATTATCCTTCGTTTCTATTTTTTATTGTTGGAATACTGAGAAGGGGGGGTGAATCGGTATGAGCAATTTATACCACTTTTAACCACAATATATTTTCTTTCTCTTTATCAACAATGTTCAATAGTTTATCATCAATGTATCATATATGATTGCATTCAATATATCATGAGAATATAATCATAAGAAACATCGCAACAACACCATCACATCAAATACATAGTACACCAAAATTTATGTGGAAACCCAAATGGGACAAAACCATGGAATTCTTTCTTATATATATCAAGATTTCATTCATAGGAAGCACCAACTTCCCAATTCTCCAGCTGCAACTGGAAGGAGGCTAAAACCCCCTATTTACAGGATCCAACCTAAAGGAAGCTACAACTCCCTGAATTATTTATCTCCATCCAAAAGGAGGTTACAACCCCTTAGGTTCTCCAGCTCGAATCAGAAGGTGGCTACAACCACTTAGTTCGCAGGCTCCAACCTGAAGAAATATCCAACTTCATGATTCTCTGGCTCCAACTGGAAGGAGGCTAAAACCCCTTTGTTCTTAGGCTCCAACCTAAAGGAAGCTCCAACTCCCTGATTCTCCATCTCCAACCAGAAGGAGGATACAACCCCCTTTCCTTTCCCCATCCAACGACCCTAAAGTATAAGTGTATATCAACTGTCACTTCCACAATCACTACCAATGTCACTATGTCACAACATGTACTAATAACCTATACCAACCTTCTTCAAATATTTCCTACATATCCTCAACCTGACTATCTTGCAACAAATAGAGTTTTGTGGCTCTCTTTATAGTGACTCGCAGATGTTTGCGTCTCTCTTTTCTACAACTCGCAGAATACTACAAAACTTTCCCAGTTTCACTGTTACTTTCGCATCAACAACTATCACAACAACTTATCCAACCAATCACTATATCATCCACAAAACCTTATCCAATATCATCCACATGCAACTCATACCAAGATCACCATGATCATATCTCAAACCATATGCTCAACAACACCAACACATACCTCTACCAAGCATGTACCAATATCACCACATACCATCACAAGATATGTGTCTCAATCAAGTACCAACATGTAGCATGCATCAACCATACACCAGCATGTACCATCAACCATGTATAGCAAGTGCATCAACCATGCACCAAACCTATACCAAACTGTGCATCAACCATGCACCTCAACTCGTACCAAACCATGCATCTCAACCTGTACCAAACCATGCATCAACCATGCACCTCAACACCATACCATGTATCAAGAATGCACCATAACAAGTGTATCAACTATATACCATATCATTCCATACACCATATGCCAATAAACCAAGATATGAACTAGCATTGTATCTCACCAAGTAGACATCATCCAACATGTACCATGCATCCAATGATGTGCCTCAAGTCATAAGACAAATATCACAAACACATGCCTCAAGCATTCTCCTCAATATCATCAAGATGCAACCTCATAACACAATATACCAAGCCTCAAGTATGAACCATAACATGTAACCAATAAAATACACCAAGAAAACCAATGATTCCTCTAATCAATGTACCATAACATCACCATAATGTACCATATCACATACTATCATTACCATGCATGTACCATAACACCATATCTATAAACCTTAATACTTACCGATGATCCTGTAGCTGACCTGTTGTACTATAAATTAACCTATAACTCTTCCATAGTCCTCAGCAACCTGGTACCAACATCCCTTCACAACCTTTCACAAGTCCTTTTACATATGTGAGACTTGCTCTTCTACAACCCACAGATATCCTCACTTTCCTCCAATGCAACTTCCATACATTCACTCCATGTTGACCTACAACTCACGGATACCTCATAAAATAGGGTTACTCAAGATTGTTACAACTTTGAGACTTTCACCTTCAACCTTCCTTTGCAACCTCAGAACAATGTCGTCACAAACTAACCAAAATATCACAAAACAAGACCATAACATTCACAAGATAGATATTCATTGTAAGTGTGTGTGCTCAAATGAGAGACTCTTTGAGATGTATTTATACTTTTTCTAGGTAACCTCTTTCCCTTTTTTAGGGGTTTCTTGTTACAACCACTTTACCATTTCACTAAGGCTTGTAACCAACTAGGGGCTTCTTGACCACTCTTTGTGGTTTCCAACTTTACAAGGCTTTATCTCCCTAACCATGAGGAACCACGTGGTGTTCCACATATCACCGAAAATGGCACAATTTGTACTATCCATCTATGATAGTCTTACCTACAATTTCACTATACTTCAATATCCATATTCCTTAATTGACTTCAGGTCTCATAACCACACCTATGGGGCTACATGTACATGACATCAAATGTACCCAAATAACTCACCGTCAATCTTGATCATAAAAATGTCAATCAACTTTCCAACATCTCTAGACCTCTCAAAGGGTTGAAATAAATCTCTAAGGGTTGACATCAATCTCCAAGATCACTCTCCAAGGGTTGACATCAATGAAAATCAACTTTCCAAAGAGATTGTCCAACAATCTTCCCCTTTGGAATTTATGGAAACACTTAGACATGGAAACACTCATGCTCATGCTACCCCTGTCATCATCGGTCCTCATCAATGTTTCTATCTCTCTCCCTTTGACATCAATGGAAAAGGGTATCGCTTTGGGTCTTCTTCACTGTCTTCATGTCTCTGTTATTTATCTTCCTCCTTGTCCAAAGGTCAACTCCCCCTGTCAATATGTCTCCTCCTAACACTATACCTTCTCTAAACAATCATAGGAAAAATAATAGCTCCCCCTATGGATATGTCTCCCCCTATCTGCATGCTACTGATCTTCCTTTTTCAATCTCTCTCTGATTATTTTCCTTCTCTAAAAGATGTATAAATACTTGTGAAATGTTTCCTTTCCTCTCTTCCAATGCTACTTATTTTCCATTGGTGATTCCTTATGTAATTCACTGATATATTTAAAAATAAATCAAAATTTGATTTCTTCAATCACTTGTCATGTTCACTTGACCATGCTGTCAATTGATGATATAGCTTCTGTTGACAATTTATCTTTCCCTATTTTTTTGTGCCTTTCATTTATTTTCTTTTCTCTGAACAAATGATCCCAATTGATGCAATTGTAAATATATTTTTATGCATCTTCTTTGACCCATGCTTTATGTACCTTCTAAACATCCCACGAATCCATCTTTGTCCATATGTCATAAATTTTCTATAAATCTACTACTCAACTATCCACAATGTTGACCCATCTGTCAATGTGCCATTCTAAAGACGTCTCTTGAATGTACTGCAACTGATCATAACATGTTCTTTTTTTATTAGACTGGATCAAAATATGTCCACTAATATGATCTATCTACTCATCAAACTCTGCATGTCTAGAAAAACTTGTATTGAAGATATCCCTTCCTGAATGCATACGTGCAATAAAATTATTCCTGTGCAACTGCAAACTAATACCTGTGTGGGAACATTGCTTTCTTAATCGATCAATTTGTTACTCTATACTTATGATATCTGACCGATTTGAATTTGTTTTTTCAAACACTTCATACTTCTTGAAATATGGTTCTCTGATCTGCAATATCTACTACATGGACTCCCCCTGTTCAACATAGATATTTACTGGGAGTCTCCAAGCCATATGGCTCAGAAAAATACCCGTTCTGATGTGGATTAATCTTCTTCTTCATTTGTAGACTCTTCATCTCTCTGAACTCTGACTTCTTTCTTTCTTCCTATGGATTGATCTTGCACTACAATTCCTGAAAGTACAATCTCTTTAACATCTTCTTTATTTACCCGCTCTTCGTTTCTTTCTCGTGTTACTACAAATCATGTGATCTCTGGGACCTGGTCTTTATTCAACTATTCTTCTTTTTTTCATTTCTTCTCCAATCCTTCCTATATTTGACATCTTTATTTTTCCCTGTATATTTGTCTTCATATTGTACTATTGCCAATCTTGAGAGTATGACTTATGGGTGTCCTTCATTCATTTGATCTTCCTTTCTTTGTTCTTGTTTTCTTTTCCAAACCTTCTTATATATAATATCAGTGTTTTCTTCTCAAAGAATTATATATCATGCTTATACAATCACGAGCTATGTGTCCATAGTTGTGGAATTTGTAAAATTCAATATTATGTGGGGCCACATATTTATTGCTTGAACATTTATCCAATGAGCCCTGCAATATGAAACCTTATGTCCAAAGTTAGTACAATAAAAACAATTACCATAAAATAAATTTACATACCTAGGAGTGGATGATATTCTTTATTGTGTAGTCCTTCTAAATTCATGTCTTGGTTGATCATGATCTTATCTTATGTGGATATCTTCATTATGGTTGAAGCTTCTTTGTTTCCTAAATGTGCTAGGTATTGTTGACAATGTATCTCTATTTTACTTCTTTGATTCTTGCTAACCATGATTCCTTCCTTTGAGTACTTCTACATAACTCTTACTCTTTTCTTCGTTCTTCTTTTCTGGCACCCAGGAATGCTTCTCTTCATTCTCTATTGCTAATGTGGATGTTTCTTTCTTTTCAACATTATTTTTGAGCTTGACGATTTTACTTCTCAATGTGAAAACTTCTTCTTCAAGCTTCTCAACCTCTTCTTCTTTCTTCATCATATGAATATTCATGACTTCTTCTGTCCTATTTACTTATTAGAATTGGATCTTCAAGGAGATGATTGTTTTTTCAAGTCTTCTTTATTCTTGACCAAATTATTTTTCAAGTTGATTCAAGTCTTCAATTATTTCCTTAAGATGATATGTCAAAATCTTCTCTCTCTTTTATGCTTCCTTTCTTAGTGCTTCTATTTCGTCTTCCAAACATTGCTTCTCTTCCATCTAACTTTTGTATGTTTCTTCAATATTTTTTACTTGTTCTAGATGAAATTTTAGTTTCATGATGACTTGTTGGGCTTCTTAAAAACGTTGAGAATTATTCTTGGATAATTTTTCCTCAAGCAATTGGTTCTTCTTCTTTTATTTGGTTAGTTCATCCAGAGCACTGATTAATTTTGTTTCAAGATCCTTTTCCTTTTCAATCTCAGGATTCTCTTCTCTTTCATTGTGTTGTTCTATCTCATCACTTTCAACCTTCAAATAAGGGAATTCAATTTCAATATGTCCGCACTTTTCACAATTAAAGCAAAAGAACTCACTTATGTTGATTACAAACTCTTCTTCTTCTAAATATGTCTGACATGAAGAGCATCTTACCTTTTGTTCTGTACCTGTATCTTATTTAATAGAAATATATGACTCTGTGATGGGAGAAGAATAGATATTATGTATCTTATCCAAGATTTCTTTAGCTGATGAACATTTTCCCACTTTGTCCTTTACTGAATCAAGAAATCCTACCAAGATGAAATCGATTGCTATTTTTTTGTTATTCTTTAATTCCTTCTTGGCTACAGTCTTTGGTTTCTTTGTATCAGTGTATCCTATAAAAATTGAGTGCCAAACATCATATCCTTGTTTCTGTAAAAATAATTTCATCCTTCTTCTCCATAACTCGTACTCCAAACCATACTGACAATTGAACATTGGTACTCCATTCATATCGAACATTGGTACTTCATTCTTAGTGTATTCCATGATCTTCCTTCTAGTGGTTAATTGTTTCCTGAAGGAACCTGCGCTGACTCCAATTGTTAAAATACTAAGAAGGGGGGAGAATCAGTATGACCACTTTATACCACTTTTAACCACAATATATATATTGTCACTTTATCAACAATGTTCAATAGTTTATCATCAATATATCATATATTATTGCATTCAATATATCACGAGAATATAATCATACATAATATCACATCAAATACACAGTACACCAATATTTATGTGGAAACCAAAATGGGAGAAAACCATAGAATGATTTCATATATATATCAAGAATTCATTTATAGGAAGAAACAACTTCCCAATTCTCCTGCTACAATTGGAAGCAGGCTACAACACTCTATTTACAGGTTCCAACCTGAAGGAATCTACAACTCCCTAAATTCTCTAGCTCCAACCAAAAGGAGGATATAAACCCCTAGGTTCTCCAGATCGAACTGGAAGGTGGCTACAACCCCCTTGTTCTCAGACTCCAACCTGAAGGAAGCTCCAACTCCCTAATTATCTGACTCCAACCGGAAGGAGGCTACAACCCCCTTGTTCTTAGGATCCAACCTGAAGGAAGCTCCAACTCCTTGATTCTCTGGGTCCAACCAAAAGGAGGCACCCCCTTTTCCTTTCCCCGTCCAACTACCCAAAAGTATAAGTGTATACCAACTGTCACTACCACAATCATTGCCACTGTCACTGACACTGTAACTCTATCACTTTGTCACAACCTGTACTAATAGCCTATACCAACCTTCTTCAAATATTTCCTACAGATCTGTGATTGGTCTATGTTTCTTGGGTACACTTGATTGTTGTCCAGTGATCCAATGAAGTTGGGAAGTGCACCCAACATATCTGATTAGATCTGGTAGTGTCCATTATTTATTTCATTTGGTTTATTTTCCATCTTGTGATTAGTGTTCATTGCTAGATCTACATTTATAGTGAGTTTTGGGTGATATTCTTGTAGAGACAATAGAGTGGGATTTTTAGCATCACTACCAATTTCCTATATCCCTTGCTTGTTGGTTCACTTGTTTTCCATTTGCATATGTGTTCTTGATTATAGTAAGAAAATTTTTCATTATATTTGGAAAAATAAACAACAAAAATCTTTGCATTCTTATGAGATTTTGAAGCATTAGGAATAAATTGTGCATTGGTGAAGTTTTTGGTTTGAGTTATTTTAAGAAGTTTGGATCTGAATTGTTTTCATGGTTGCTTGGTGTTTTAGATTGTGTTTTTAAGTGTCTAAAGAAAAATATTTATTTTCCCTCCCATAGTTAGACTTCATAAAATTGAATAAGTGCATGAGCATACTTGCACTTATTTGGTTGGGTCAAGAGTAAAACACCATAAAAGTTTCATCCATATTCCCTTTGACATAAACAACATCCATAAATTAAAATCAAATAGACTATTTTCTTTGTGAGAGAACCAACATTAGATAGGTTTAGGGCCTTGGCATATGATTGGAGAGTAAACTCTCCAAGGCCACCAAAATGAAACCTATATTCATTAAAGAGTGTAAAATCCATTTTTACAATTAGTGTCTCTGGAAGCTCCTCTAAAACAGGAGTTAAGAATGAGGTCGCATTGGGGCAAGTAAGGATATTACCCCTCTCTTATTTTTTTGGTATTTGCAGTAATGCTTTGATTACTACGTATACAGGGGTTTCATTGGTGCCACACCTCTACGTGAGGTAATTCCTTCGAAGCTTTGAACTTAGTTACCATGCCCTTACATGTGGTTGAACCTATGACTGTTATTTCAGTAATTGATTGTGAGGTGATAGCCATAGTGGCTATTCCTAGGTAGCTACAGAGGTGACTATAGGCAGGACATGCATGTAGTACCTAGGGAAGATGTGTGTTCATGGTCTTAGTTCCCCCAAAGGGTTCCTGCCTTAATAAACAATTCTTTCATCGGTCATAGATGTTTCAAATTGTTGATCGTAACTTCTCCTCATACCTTCACTAGCCAATATTTTTGGGACTACCCCATAGGTTTGGCTTTCAGAAGGCCCCCTGATCCATAGGTTTTATTTTTGTTGTCCTAGATTTTTTAGGGGTGTTCTCTTTGGTTCTGATTCTACATCGACCTTAGGTTGAATTATGTTTTGATTTGTACATATTATTTTCACCACGATTAAATCATTGCATTGGTCCCATCGATTGCGAGGACTAGAGCCAATCACAGAGGAACAACCACCTCTCAAGCAATGAGAGATAGGTGATCGTGAATTCGAAGAGTCTCATATTTGGTTTGAGGAGATTGGTTTGGTTGAAGTGAAAGTCGTTGATGAAAGTCCTCCACCAAACTTTAACCCTCCATTGACCCATCCTAAAGCACCCATACTTATCTAGGTGAGGCAAATTTTTAGTGAACCTTTTCTTTGTTCAGTAATCCTTACACCATGTCAGGACCAAGTGTTTCATCTAGTGTGACTGAGCCATCAATCCCATATGAAAGTGGGACTACTTTTGATGTCCATGTTACCACACCTGAGCACCATTATACCTACATTGTCTATGACTCTATGGGTCCCTCGATCTGGGGGACACTGGACATGTCTTATTTTTCATCTGCCAGTGTATTGGTCATTCCTACACCTATCCCATCTATTATGATTCCCACATTTGGATATTCTTCTAGTGGGGGGTCGAGCCTTGATTTCAGCATGGCGGGTGGAGTTACTTTCACCTCCACCATTCCTATGAGTGGTCCAGCATCATTAGGTGTTGGTTTCCCTTTTGGATGGGATATTCATAGTGTTTTTGGGGTTGTCCCTAGTCAGGATGGGGGAAGTATTATGTCAGGAGGATTTAACTTCTCATGGGTTAGCACTCCTTTCCCTAGGGCATGTCTCCCGGGGGTAAATTTTCACAGTGGGGAGGTTTTCCTTTTAAATGGAAGAGAAGATGGTAAAGATTTGGTGGAATTTAAAGGTTTCATAGGACAGGAAAAATATGAAAATAAAAACAATGATGATAAATAAATACTCATACTAAACGAACCAAGAAAGAGAAGACAAATTTAAACAAGAAATAAATGACAATCACACATAGTACATAGATATTTTACCCTAGAAACCCAAAACTGGGAAAACCAACATTCCTTGAGCATTTTTCTCTCTTGTTTTATTATTTATCAATTGAATAAATATTTAAATGACTAACCTTGTTATACACCTAAGACACAATCGGCATCATACTCTCTTTATTTACAGAAGAACAACCCTGCAGCCAATTCAGCTTACATGTACATGACCAACAACCTTCATCTAAATATTATCATGAACATCAACCTAATAAAATTACAACACACATTATTTATAGGCTTTAGAGCATGAAAAACCCTACATCATGGTTCCCAAAAATGGTTACGGATCCATGTAGATGATTGGCTGCAATCTTGTGAATCTCAATATTTTTTTACAATCGACTTCAATTGGTTTACTAGTCGACTATCGATCGACCTCCAATTAGTATTCAGTTAGTTTCCAATCAACCTCTTGTTGACCTCCTGAAAGTTGACCTCTATAGCTCTTATCAGTCACTTTGAATTCAACTTTCATAGTCGATCACTTCAACCTTCCCAGTCGATCTCTTCAACCTTCGACTTAACCATCGACTCAACTTCACTCATTGGTCAAATTATCACCCAATCGATTCACCTCGAATAGACAATTGGATGATTATTCTTTCACTACAAATAATAAAACAACCCAAGATTCTCCCACTTGTTGTCTTCTTTTCCAATATAGGAGAACATCAACATCTATACACTAACCCAGGGCAGTAATGCCCATTTCCTTTCTACACCATGAGAACTTCACAACACTCACAGAATTGGCCAAATAAATTATTATGTTTTCCAAAGTGTCTACCTTCTCCAACAACACCTTCTTATTTTCCACCATGTCTCTCATGAAATAGTATTGTACATCAATATGCAACATCCTATAATGGTAAGTTGGGTTCTTTGCCAAAAATATTGTGCTTTGACTATCACAATTTATCTTCATAGATATTTTATCAAACCTTATCCTTGAACACATTTGATGCATTCATATTGTTTCTTTGCTTCCATGAGTGGTTTCCATGTATTCAACTTCCATTGTAAACAAGGCTATGACCACCTATCGCTTTCTCATCTAGTTGATTACTCCACCAAACATCTTGAACACATATCCGCTAGTCAACCTTCATTGATTCATATCTCTATCCAAATCGACATCAACAAAGCCATGTACACTTACTTAATTTTCATACTCATGCTTCCCTTGGTAGAATATAGAATAATATTTTGTTCCACAAAAATACTTGAACACTAGCTTGACAATTGTTTAGTTCTCTTTCCCAGGTGTCTACATGCATCTTATCAATACTCCCACTACGTGAACAATGTATGTTCGATTGCAGACCATTACATACATCATCCTACCAACAACAATAGAATAGGGGACACATGCCATTTCATCTATTTCTTCTTATGTCCTTGGACACTCTTCAGTAGTTATTTTTTCTCCCGTAGGAATTCGCACCTTGACAGGTTTGAAATCTTGCATGTTGAAACGCTTCAAAACTATTTCAATAATAATTCCTCTAATTCATCCAAAACTTTATAACTTCCCTATCTCTCTTGATCTCCATTCCCAAAATGAATATTTCTTCACCAATATCCTTGATGTCAAACTTGGAGGACATCTACATATTCACCTCCTTTATTTCATCCATTCTTTTTTTACCAGCAACATGCCATTGACATACAAAGCTACATATATGAAATGGTCACCTTCTTCCTTGGAATATACATGGTGATAATCCTTACTTCTCACAAATCCAAAACTATGTACATGTCAAACTTTGGTACCACATCCTTGGTGATTGCTTTAGATCATAAATGGATCTCTTCAATTTGCACACTAGCGCTTTTTTTCCCTTTACTACAAATCCTTCAAGTTATTTCGTGTATATTTCTTCTTCTAGGTTCCCATGTAGGAACGATTGTATTCACATACATTTACTCTATATTAAGATCAAATTCTACAGGAAGAGACATTAGTATTCTAATGGAAGTTAATTCTGCAACAAAGGAAAAAAATTCTCTACTTTTCTAACGCATTTAACTTTTTCTTGAACAACCTTCTACCGACGAGTTTTCTTTCATTATGTAATTATATCAAATCCCATATCTCAGTTTTGTACAAGGATTCCATTTCTTCAACCATGGAATCCTTCCAGAGTTTACCCTTTGTCGAGTCGACTTCCTCCCTGACCAACTTGGGCTCCTCGCTAGTGGAAGATAACACAAATGTAGAATGGAAATCGGTCGGACTATACCTTTTGGATAGTTTTCTTACTTGTTCAGTTGACTTATCTGGATCATCTTTTTCATTCCTCAATTCAAACACCATATTCTCTGGTTCTTTCTATGCTTGATCCTCTTCAGACTTGGAAGTACCTCTAAATTTCTTAAAGACCACATCTCGATTGCACAATTTTTTCCTCTATGTAGGAATCTAGATCTTATATCCTTTAATTTTGTCCTTGTACCTAATGAAAATACACTTGAATTCCTTATTTTCCATATTGTTCCTGTTTTACTTGGGAACATGCAAAAATACATTGCAACCAAATAATTTCAGATGAGAAAGTGAAGGATTCTTACCAAACCATTCCTCATGAGGAGTCAAGTCGACTAGTGTTGATGATGGAGACCTATTTCCTTCTTGTCCATCTTGTTCATCTTTTCCTTAGGAACATGAAAAAATGCATTGTATCCAAATAATTTGAGATGTGAAAGAAAAGGATTCTTACCAAACCATTCCTCATGAGGAGTCAAGTGGGACTAGTGTTGATGAAGGAGACCTACTTACCAATTATTTTTCAGTGTCGACTGCCTTTGCCCAAAATTCTTGTGCAATCCTGGCACCATTGAGCATGCTCCTTGTATTGTCCATTAACATATTATTCATTCTCTTAGAAACTCCATTTTTTTATGGGGTATATGGTGTGGTATGTTTTCATGCTATGCCACACTTATTGCATAAATTCTCAAAGACCTTTCGATAGAATTCACCATCATTGTCAATTCTTGGCACCTTGATCTTCTTATTTCTTTGGTTTTCCATGGGGGATTTAAACTCTTTGAATTTCTCGAAAAAATATGATTTCTTCCTCAGGAAATATGTCCACTTCTTCATGGAAAAATCATCTATGAAGGAAACATAATATATGGATCTACCAAGTGAATGGACTGGTGTAGTCCTAAATGCATCACTATGTATCAATTCCAAAATTAATTTTCCCTTGTCTCTTTAGATGGGAACCTAACCCGTTTTTATTTTCCATATATGCAGTGTTCACAAAACTTGACTTCCGAATTACAATTAGGAAAACCTATAACCATACCTTTTATTTTGAAAAACCCTTTTTCACCAATGTCTCCCATCCTCTGGTTCCATAACATGGTCAGGTTGACTTAATGGAGAATAGTTGATTCTATTTGTATCGACCGAGCCTGAGTTGAGTCAAGTGGAGTTGAAGTTGAGTAGACTTTAGGAATAGCAATGTTATTGCATCTAGTCAAGTTGACATTCCCTAACAACTTGTATAGGATTCTAATCCAAAATACTTTCATTTATATCATCTCACCCATGATCATTTTGTATGTATCCTTCTTAAATAGATTGTAAACACATGCATCATTCATCTTGCTGACAAATATTAGGTTTCTTGACAAACTTGGAATATGTAGCACACCTGGAAGGGTTATGCTCTTCCCATCTTGTATTATCAGTCGGACTCTTCCTCGTCCAATAATTTTGGCTATAAATTTGTCCCCCAAGAACACATATTGCCCTTAATATCTCTCATATTCGTAGAACTATTCTTTATGAGGTGTCATATGAAAGGGTGCTCCTGAGTTGATCAACCAAACATCTTGATCTGATTGTGTACTAGTCAACGCCAGACACACATCACCTCATTTATAGGGATTAGTCTTTCTCTCAATCAAATTATTCTCTTTGAATCCTATACTAAGTGGTGTTTCCTTAAACTTGAATCTCTCTTGTAATTCCCATATTTACTGCATTTCCATCATATTCGCATCGACTGAAGTAGGGATTTAGATCTACTCTTTGACTTAGAATTTCTATCGAAGAATTTTCCTTTATATTTGTTGATGATTGAAATCTCACCATCAAGGAATATTTGGTCAATCCTCCCATGTTCTTATGTCTTATTTATTCTAACAGTAGAGATACAACCACTTCTTCTAGCACTATTGTGGTTGAATTACTCCCTATAGACACGACTAAGCTATCCCAGGAGTCTGGAAAAGAACATAATAGGCTAATACATTTCTCCTCCTTGATGATTTTAATATCCACATAAAATAATTGACTTATTACAATATTTTTAATGCATTTATATTCTCTACTATTGAGCTCCCATCGCTCATCCTCAGAAGATACAACTTCTTATGAAGAAACAACTTATTTGCCAAGAATTTTTACACATACAAGCTTCTCAACTTGTCTCAGAGTTTCTTGGCCATGTCTTCCCTTGAGAAATTCAAGAGTACTTAATTTGCAAGACATTCAAATTGTACTCCTTTCCCTTCTCTCGAGTTTGTCCCATTCTTCCATCAACATACCCGTTGATATTATACTGGGACTCATAGCTATCAATTATTTTCAATCTACAAGGAGATATTCAATTTTAATCTGCCAAAGATAAAAAAGTTATGGGCATTGAATGTTTTCATCTCTACCCTTGAAGTAATTTCCATTATTTCAAGCACAAGTTTAAATATCTATGACTTACAACTCCCACTAGACCTAGGTTTAGCTCAGATCCAAGATCTGATTGACCTTGCTTTGATGTGACTTGCACAGAGAAATATATATGATCTGATACCAAATGTATTAAAATGGCTCAGATAAAGCTCTAATACCAAATGATTAGAAATAAATACTCACACTAAACCAACCAACAAATAGAAGACAGATTTAAATACGAAATAATTGAGAATCACACACAGTACATAGATATTTTACCCTGGAAAACAAAAAATAGGAAAACCAACATTCCTTGAGTTTATTTATCTCTTGTTGTATTATTCATTCATTTAATAAATATTTACATGAATAAACTTTTTCTACACCTAAGAAACAATCTACATCATACTCTCTAGCTTTATAGAAAAAAATCCTACAACCAATTTGGCTTACATCTACATGACTAGAAACCTTCATCTAAAGATTAGCATGAACATAAAATTAATACAATTACAACATGACTTATTTATAGGATTTATCACATGTAAAATGATAAATCATGTGTAGTGTCCCCAAGGCTGAGCCCCATTGTAAACCATGTTTTGAAATGAATTGTAATTATGTTTTATAGGCTGGTGAGCCAAGTTTGTATAAGCTGGAGGCTTATGTGTTTGTGAGGCCAGGGAGCCTGAGTGTTGAAGGCCAAGAGCCTGTTGTTGTATATGTAATCACACAGAACAATTAATAAAATATAAACACTTCCATGTGCAGACCGACCACGATGAATGAGTGAAGGGGGACTAAGAATCCATAGAGTGGGAAAGGAATTAGGGGCTGGAAGGTGGGAAAAGGGGCTAAGGGTTGAGCCTAGGGGCTAAGCCTAGGGGGCTTAAGCCTGGGAATAATATTTTAATATTATCCCAAAAGACATGTGCATTTTATGTTTTATCCTAAGTTTCTGGCAAGGGGAGAACATACAAGGGAGATGCATGCTGGTGGAATGCATGCAGTTTCATGGGTGACAAGTGTCAACCCTGACGCATGCGAATAAAACGGCTAGGGTGAGCCGTGAGAAGGGTTCCTCCCCCATTCTACCCGATTTTTTGAATTCTTACGGAGCCCTGGATAGTACTACCAACCCGACTCCTGTAGAGAACCTTCGTGCATCCCTGTGATTCGAAAAGTCTATGTCTGGCTCTAAGAAAACCGGTGTGGATATTCCCTGAACGAGAAGCCTATGTGGATTTGGGAAAGAGTCTGTGTTTGTTCTGGAAAGCTGGTGCACCTCTTCTTTGTTCTAAACTGGGGAGTCTGAATCGACCCCTACGTGGACGACTCGTCATGCATCCTTGAGAATCCAGAATGTGAGTCTATTCTGTGTTGCCAAATCAAGAAAACAGAAGTGTCTCATCCCTGCTAAGCCTGGTTATACTGTTGCACCTGTCTGGAGCTACCCTGGGGTGTTCGTGTCTGGATTCCCATGGATTGTGGTGGACGTGTAGTGTTTGATCCTGTGTGGCTTGTTGGCCAGTTTGTACAACACTCTCTCCAGGTGAGAGAGGTGGTTGAATATTGGAAGAACAGGTTGTTGGACCTGTGAGCGACTCCCTCCAGGTGAGAGAGTACGTAGAGGAAGGAGAGAACTCCTTGAAGGAACCTTGAAGCTTCCATAGATCCCGAAGACTTTCGGTCCAGCCTGTTCCTGTAACCCAAGGCAAGGGAGATTAGAATCCGAAGGACTGTCCAGGTGACAGAGAAGGTGTATACTCCTGGGGTGGAACAGGCATGTGGGCAATGAGGGTCTGTGGGCAGTGAGCGTGGAAGGTTCCTTGGAGAGAATCCCTTCCTTGTGGTTGTGTGTTGTTTTTCCTGTAACCTCAGCCTAGCCTAGGATTCCTTGTCTTGGGGTGGAGCTTAGTCCCAACTCGGGGGTGACCCATTGCTGAGCTGATGAGCAGTGTGGTCTAAGGCTGGGAGGTTCGTGGAAGGCCTGCACTTGGTTGGTGGATTCTACCACTATTAAAAGATAAGTATCTGATTATGTTTTAATCATGTTTTG
>JASDQU010206248.1:16827-35550 GCA_032191745.1 Picea mariana
ATTAAGAAATTGTTGGCCAGAAGACATCGGAGACTATTGAGAGGGTGGTTAAGGCGTGTTAAAGACCTTAACGAACTAGAGGAGAAAGTGGTTCACATCTGTGAGCCAGAAGCTGGGAGAAATCTCAGTGATGAGGATGAACTGAGATCACTAGAAGATCTCAGAGACTGCCAAGAGGGAAGAATGGAAATTTCCAATTTCCAGGTGGGCAATGAGATGAGATCGTTGCGGGGTCTCATAGAATGTCAGGAGGACAACAGGGGAATTTTAGATTGCTAGGTGGGAAATGAGATGAGATCGCTGCCAGATCTCATAGACTGCCAGGGGGGCAGCAGAGAAATCTCATGCTGCTAGGAGGGAAAGGAAGATCAGATGAGCTCAGAGCGAAGTTCATATAAGCAAGGACAACTTCCAGAGAAGAAAATTCAGAAGGACATTCTGATGATTGGAGGAATTCATATATTCCTTCCATTGAGCCCAATTAAGGAAAGAGTTTGTGTTGCAAGTGCAGCAATAGGGGAAAGACAGCCAGATGTGACTGTCGGAGAAATGGAGCATACATCGGAGACTGCCCAAGCAGAGGAAGATGAGCATTCTGAGGAATGGCTAAACATTTTCAGCCAGGAAGCTGAAAAGACTGCAGCACTAGAGCTTGCAACAGAAAAAGAAGAAGAGGCAGACAACATGAGCTTTGTTGATCTGTGTGAGCATATTGAAACCTTGAAGAGAAGGGTGATAGTGCAGAGAATGCACATCCAACAAGTCAAGTTGGAAGCAGATGCAAGAGGAGCATACCAACCCAAGGAGCAGTTGGGAGAGGTTGGACTTGAGCCAACACAAAGAGATATGGCAGCAGCAGAGCTGTCATAGGGAAAAGCTGAGCAACAGCTCAGTGATAGGACTACGAAGCTGAACTTTGCAGCAGAGTGGACACTTAGTGCCACAGAGGATGAAGAGGATGACATGGGAGATCATGATGATCTTCCCATTTGCAGAGAAGAAATGCATCCAAGGAGACTGCATACACAGAGCTAGCCATGGGAGCAGCTGCACGAGGAGATAGAGCAGGTTAGGAGGCTGATTTTGAATTCATCACATGAGACTGCTAGCAGAGAGAGGTTGAGCAGAAGAGGGTCTACCGTAGCAGCAAAACAGCAGCAGCAGTAGCAGTAGCGGAGCAGTGGAGCATTTGGACAGCTCCAAAGAGTTATTTGGGATCTAGGTGGATTTCAACAACCAGGGTGGAGAGCTCATGAGCAGGAGCTCATGAATTTTTCACATCAGAGGAGTATGATGCAGGAGCATCGCTCTTTCCAGCCATGTGCTATCTAGCCAGCCCACTTAGCGCATTCAAAGCACGCATTCAAGGAAGAGAGGCGACAATCCTCTCACATTTTTAATTTGAATTAATGAGTTAAATGTTTGTAAGGCCATAGAGCCCAAAGGCCAGGTGTATGTGCAGGTCTTAGTTATAGGTAACCTTAAATGGTTGTAAGGATGGATCTAGCTCTGATTTAGACTAGACAACCATTTAATTGTGAATTCAATGTAATTGAATGAGAGTAGGTGAGATGGAGGGAAGAGCTTGAAGATCCCCCTCATGTAAAAGATCCTTTGTATGTAGGATGGGAGAGAAGTAGTTAGGTAATTCGAGTAGAGAAGAGAAGAGAGGAGAGCCGAGACTATGTTGCATTCCAAGCTCAAACACATTGTAAAGAGGCATTTTTAGATTAATACAATCATAACAGTTTTTCCTGCATGTTATTCTGTGTATGATGAATGTCTTCATGTGTGTGTATTTATATGTTGTAGATGTATGATTAGGTTTGAATTTACAGGGACAGATAGATTTTCCTATCTATGGGTTCCTTGATTCCAGGTTTGGGATTCTCTGAGGCTTCATGCATGAGTGCATGACAGAGTGTTGCGGTCTCTAAAAGCCAGTGCAAGGATTGCACTTCTGAAGTCTGCGGATTCAGACAAGGACGTGCTAGGAGGGTGCACCAGCTAAAGTCATTAGCTCAAGGAGAAACCTCAAGGTTGTTGAATACCTTGGAGGTGAGGCTATGAAGAAGAGGACACAACAGAAGATAGAATCACTGCGGGATTCTGTGAGAACTCTGCCAGGAGGGCATCGAGTAGGTGAAGATAGGGCACAAGAGAACTATGTTCGAGTTCAGAAAGGAGATAGAATCACCGAGGATTCTATAGAGCTCTGCCAGGAGGGCTTTGAGCAGGTGCCTATGTGCACAAAGAGAACTCCTTCGAGTTCTGGAATAGAAAGCGTCCAAGGAGGAGGACCTTCACAGGGTTTCTAAATACCCTGTAGGCTCAACAAAGAGTGTTTGAGCAGGAAGAGGCCAAGAGGGCACCAAATCTCCATCTGAGGGAGAGAAAAGGGTTAAATCCCTTCGAGGTCTGAGCAACAGAGAAGCTCAGGATGGATAGCACCGTCGTGTGTGCAGGGACCCTCCAAGGAGGGCAGAGGCCGAAGAATCCTTTAAGGATTCAAAGAGGACAGAGCTCAGGAGGAGAAGTTCTCTCACGCACAGGCCCATAGCTGTAATGAGGAGAATAAAAGACAGGAAAACCCTTTGGAGGGTTTGAGTTCGAGGAAGCTTAGGAGGGTCAGCAGTTTCAAGAACGCCGAAAGAAGTTGAAATCGTAGGCTTCGAAGTAGGGGACAAAGGCCGAGGCCTTTGATAATTGGAAAATATTCCAAGGCAGGAAGAAGAGCGCACAAGGAAGAAGATACCGCTACCATCACATCCCGCGCAAATCGCCGATAGTCGTCAGATCTGGGAGAAGGTGCGCACGAGTTAATCTCTCATACGAGCTAAGCAGAAACCCGAAAGACATCGAAGTTTTGGACAGGGATGATTTTAAGGATGGAAATTTATTTTAAAATGTAGAAACCTCGGCGAATCTTAGTAATCCTTCATATGCCAACTATAAATGTTTGGCGATATTTTTGAAAAATTATTTAAATTTCTAAGTATTTTATATAGTTTGTGTAAAATTTTGGCGATTTTTAAGGTAAAATAATTTTATCCTATAGAATTTGGGTGAATTATTTTTAGAATAGCGAATCTCTTTTTGGGAAAAACAATGGAAAATTAGCCCATGAGCGAAATTTAGCCCTTAAAATCATCCTTGGTTTCGGACATCAGGARTCCGAGAGGTAAGAGTCGTGAGAYAGAGGAAGTCCCGACTCATGAAGTCCCGAAGACATCAGAGCCGTCCATCTATGGAGGACGTGTGTCACGAGATCCTCGTATTTCGGGGATTCGGGCATCAAAGAACAGAATGGAGGAGTATTTCCACTTCGCAACTTGCGAAGTCCCAAAGCGATCAGGGCCGTCCATMTGTGGAGGAYGCGTGGCAGTGATCGRGGAGATACCAGGAGTTCAAAGGACTAGGGATCAGTGTCATTGGGGTCAAAGTCCCGAAACACCAAGAGTATCGGGACCATCCAACAGGAGTACACGCAATGATGATTGAGGCATCGTGAAAACCCTCGAAAGGATTATTTTGGGTTTCGGTATACTAGAGATCCCGCAGACCAGAGTGGAGAAAGGGTCATTGCAATGGGAATTGTGAAGTTTAGAAGAATGAAACCCCAAAAGCATTGAAGTAATAGCACCGGACCACGGAGTAGGGTTACGGGTTTCGGCATATCGGGATTCGAGATTTCGGAAGTCCTAAAGGCAAGAAGTCCGGGCTCTTGGGGATGAAAACCCCGAAGTTGCGAAATGCAACGTAGCGAGGAGTGGGGCTGTGGTCATACCTATTATCAAGATTTCAGGAATCGACATTTCAGCCATCCCGAGGAGAAGGAGTTGTAACACTTCGCATTGGAAGTCCCGAAGTCACGAAACGCGACGCATCCTTTGGAGGAGAAAGAAGCCAAGGATTTCGGGATTTCAGGGATTGGCATTTCGGCCATTCCGAAGACAGAATGGGGACACTTGGCGTCGGAAGTCCTGAAGTCATGAAGCAACGTGCCTTTGGAGGTAGGCTGCAATCACGGGGAAAAGCGGTCACATGTATCGAGATGCGGGATAACCCACGATTGAAGTTGTTTTCGGTATTTTGGCCTATCGGGTTTCAGGGGATCGAGGAACCAAGAACCTCGACACGAGGATTCGCGAAGTCGCGAAACCCAAAAAGCAATTGTTGGCTTAGCCGAAGAGGTGAAAACTTGCACCTTGTGCATGTTCGCGCGGGTGGAGATTTAGGGTAATGAACCTGTGGATCGAATGTTGAGGTTCCGATAGGGATCCGAAAGAGTCGCTTCAGCTCAAGGAAGATTTGAAACGATCCTGTGAGAGGATCTCGGCCCGAGGGGGGGGGGTCTGTGTCATCTACAATACATGTAAATAAAGACCAAATTACAATAAGGTATTTTGCAACAGAAAATTGAGAATTTTGAGTTAAAAGAGGATGCAATTCTTTTGTACAGAGGCATAATTTATGTGTCAAATTCTCAGGAATTGAATAATCTGATTTTAAAAGAAATGCATAGTATGACTTATGCTAGGAACCCAAGTTACTAGAAAACTATTGCAACTGTCAAGAGCCAATATTGTTGGCCAGGTATGAAGAAAGAGGTTGTTGATTTTATTGTCAACTGTTTGGAATGTCAAACATTCAAGGATGAGCACAAACACCCAGCTAGTCTGCTATAGCCATTACCCATTCCTGAGTGGAAATGGGAAGTTGTAACAATGGATTTCATCACCAAGCTTCCCAGAACAACCACGCAACATGATTCCATCATGGTGGTGGTGGATAAGCTTACTAAAGTTTACCACTTTATTCCAGTAAAGCTCACTCACAAGGCAACCAACATTGTTGATATTTATATGAGAGAAATTGCTCGAATACATGGTACACCCAAGACAATTGTGTTTGACAGAGATCCAAAATTTGCATCAAAATTATGGAAAGGATTTGGGACCAATTTGAAATTTAGCACAACCTATCACCCAGAGTCAGATGGACAAATAGAGAGGGTGAATCAAGTGATTGAAGACATGTTGAGCATGTATGTGATGGCTAAACCATCTAAATGGGAGGATTATTCGCATTTGGTGGAGTTTGCTTATAACGATGGGTATCAATCATCTCTAAAGATGATCCCATTTAGGCACTTTATGGAAGAAAGTGCAGCACACCAGTGAGTTGGGACACCGCAACAGACAAAGTAGTGTTTGGACTAGAATTAATCAGGGAAATGGAAGAGCAAATGGTGAGAATAAAAAAAAATTAAAGGTTGCCTAGGATAGGTAGAAAAGTTATGTTGATAAGGGAATAAATAATAGAGAGTTAAAAGTGGGTAACCATGTGTTTTCAAAAGTAAAGACCCAGAGAAGTTCCTTGAAGTTGGGAAATTGTTCAAAAATGACAACTCGTTATTGTGGGTTGTTTGGAATTATGGAGAGGATTGGTTCTATAACATACATGTTTGCCTTACCTGCATTGATATGTATTCATAATGTATTCCATGTATCATTGCTTAAAAAGTATATACCTAATGCTAATCATGCCATTGATTGGAATGTGATTTAGGTGGAGCAAGAAGGAGACTCCTAAGTTCATTGGGTATGCATATTGGATTGGAAAGTCAAGCTACACTGGAATCAAGCAATAAGACTGATAAAGGTCCAATGGACTTGTTACAGTCCTGAGGATGTAACTTGGGAGCACGATGATGCTATGCAAACAAAGTATCCACATCTGTTTGAGGACTTTTGAACTTTTGATTGTATATGTGTATCAACCTCACTGAGGACAGTGCATAAATAAGGGGGAGGGGAATGCAATATCCCTAGGTTGAACCCCATTGTAAATGTAAATTTAATTGTACATATAGGATTATGAGCCAGGATACTTTGGGGCCAGAGTGCCTGTATGGTTATTGGGCTAGTGAGCTAGAAGTTGAAAGACCAAATTTTTGTAAAATACAATCACACTGAGTTTTAATGAAAAAACATCATTTATGTAGACCAACCATGTAAAAGAGTATGAGGGGATAAAATGCACTTGAATGGGAAAGGGGGGCTAAGAGTCTGGGGAAAAGGTGCTAAGCTAGGGGCCTTAAGCCCAAAGGAATATTTTATTAATATTCTCAAAAATGTATAAAGTATAAATTATGGATATTTAAATATATCCTAAGTCCTTATGTTGAGGACCGTATCACCTTGTGAGGGAATCCATGTGGATCCAAGCTAGTTCCCAACATGAAAACTGTCAAGTTGGGAACATGCAAATATAATTGGGGGAATTTAGTTCATTTGATCGATCTTCCCATTATCATTCGCACCTCACTACCTCTATGCTACTGTCATTTGGACCTTAATGATGCTAGTACCCATACATGTACTTGTACCAGGACCATGGTTAGATTTGGAGTTGGACGGAAGAGGTAGGTTGTCAGGCCCATAATACATTGAAGAATTGGGTTGTCAAGACCATAGGACATTGAAGAAGCGGGTTCTCAGGCCCGTGAGCATTCTCTCCAGGTGAGAGAACTCCTGGGAATTGATTCCCAAGGTGCTAAGTTGCAGCTACATGGCTCCGAGACTTCCTATCGGGCCTATTGTTGAAGCCCCAGAAGGGAAGTGGGGAAGTCGAAGGACAAATGAGCATAGAAGGGGCACACTTCCTGGGGTGGGACATGCATGTGGGGAATTTGGGACTATAGGTTGTTAGTTTGAGTTGGAACCTGTGTTTGAATTTATATAATGTTAGAGAGACCTTAGCCTGGTTAGAAATCATTTACCTAGGTGGAGTTTTAGCCCCAGATTGGGGGTGATACATTGTTGAGAGTTTATGAGCAGTGTGATATGAGGCTAGGAGGAACGTGGAAGGTCTACACGCAGTTGGTGATCTTTTTACTAAATATAAGTGTCTATCGTGTGTTAATTTATGTGTTATGTTAATATTTATTCATTTATTCTTATGGGTTTTATGTATATGATGTATTTGTATATAGTTGTTATTATTTTGCATCAATATGTGCACATGCATAGAAATTTATTTAACTAAAATGTATCATAGTTCAAAATTTTGTGTGGCATTTCCCAACAGGAATCTAGGGATGCTACACAGATAATCAAGATAATTTTTTTCCGGTCGACTCCCCTTCCACTAGCCTAGAAGCTCCACAATAAGAGCCTTCGACTCCTTTTAACTCCTATTCTAGAGATTCTTTTCTAGGTCTTGTTTTTGAAATGTGCAGTGAGATGTCAGACTTGAAATTCAGCATTGAGCAACCCAATCAATGAATTTTCTTGCTCGTGGAGCTGCAAGCTAGCACAAATCTTCAACGACTGGTTCCATGGATGACTGCTCATTACGCCATTATGTTATTCTCCCCTCTTCCTCTCCCAACGGGAAATTCTACTCAACAAGGATAGGTTCTGCATCATGAATAATTGTGTTCTTATCTTAGTAAACAATTTTGGTCTTATCTTATTTCCTATAGCTCATGATAGACTATCATTTTAGTTGAAATATTTAGATAGTAGAAAAACTCTAAGAATGAACTATTTTTTTACCTCTCAAGGTGATGATAAGCTTGAATATTAGTTGCGACGGGTTGATTTCCTTCTATGGCGACCTTGTGAGCAACATATATCTGTATGTATATGACATTTTATAGCAGGTAATTCAACTAAAAGAAACCAAAGAAACACAAGTCTAAATCACATTTCTTATTTGTCATGGAATACAATTCATGCACAAGTGTTCATGAGCGGTAAGAGCGAGTAGAACAGAAATTTCAAAGATACTTATGTTGCACCAAAAACATGGATGGCTTGGCTTTCCTTTTAGCGGTAAGAGTGAATAGAACAGAAATTTCAACGATATTTACGTTTCACTGATAGCACGGATATCACACACATTCATTAATTTTACTCCCTCACAACCACGAGACGAGGAAATGAGCGCTAACAGTGAGTAGAACAAGAAGTTCCCATATCTACGACTCGCATATAGACGTTGAACTTGTCCATTTTAATGTGTACAATCAGAATCTTCATAGGGATAAGATAAGGATAAGGCTCTTTCTTAAGACATTGGGAGCCATGTTGGTTACTTAATAGAATATACATTAGGAGAGCTAGCTAGTATTATCCAGTGGGAAGTTGTAGATGGATAGCACCCATCATAATTCCCCTTCTTATTAAGGTCATACAAATACGAGGAGAGGATATACTATTTGCTCATTGGGAATAATCCATTGGGAACAAGTCGACGATGTTGCCATATCATTGCACGCATATCTACATTTCTCTTTGCCATTGTAATAAGTAAAGTGTATGCTCATTACATGGCAGAAAGAATCCCAATAGCACTACCAGCAGAGACAGCTTGCCCACCCCCCCCTTCACAATAGTAACAACATCCCCATGAGACATATAGACACGAGGTGCTATTTTATGGGTATACCCGAGAGAGAATCTTCCATTACCAGTTGGGCGTGATCCGTAGATCCCCTGCCGCCCTAGAGTTGGTTGGGTTGTTTGTTGCTCATGAAGGACACGTGCTCGTGCCAAGTTCTCCTTGTAAAGCCATTAGTTATTGGGAACATTGCAGTGATAGGTGCCATAAATAGTCTGTGGGGGATAGTTGTTGGTTGCATGAGTCTGTGGAATATCCAATCCCCATAGGTAACAACTTCCAGCATGAGTAGTGGCAAATCCGTTAGGCACACATATAGTTTCCTTCTCCACCTCTAGTTCTCTACAATGGCACCACTTCTAGAGAAGCACTTATAGAAATGGCACTTTCTAGAGAGAGATAGAATTCGGAATAGTTACATAGGTAGAATAATCCATGGGAGATCTAATCTGCTATAAATCCCCTAGATTCGCTTTTATAGATAGTGTCCAATGGGGATCAACAAGGGGAAATTCCAAGTGTATGAGTGCATATCTACGTTGACCTTGTCCATTGTAAGAGGTTATGTTTACCTTAGCAACCTTAGCAACCACCATTCCCTATTAGATTTTTCTTTCTAGAACTAGGCCATCATTTAATGAACTTGCCCTAGTGGCAGGGCAACACGACGTCTTTATATTGAGGAGGCTCAACCAAACTCGTATATAGATGTGTAACTTTTCCATCGGCAATTGTAAGTAATCTTCTTAAGATGTAATCTGAAGAAGATAGGAAGGAGAAATAAGTTTCCCCACCAGGCCTAAGAGAGAAGGAATTCTGTAGCTCTTCTGGTTCCCACATGCCCAGTTGGTGAGGTGAGTGAGTGAGTAAGGTTCATTGCCTCCCTTACTATACTTGCCTTAGTCCATAGTGTAAGTAGTTCCCCATAGAGTAATGTCTAATAGCTGTTGTAGAGTAAGTTACTAGCCCAAGACACACTAGATAGACTAGCTATATGAACTAGCACTTGAGACTATTAGCTTTGTCCATGCACTCCATAGAGTTCAAGTCTTATCTTATGTCGATACTTGTGCATATCATTTACCTTTTCCATTGTGTTGATCCCAATTCCCATACAACTAGTTCTAAATTAGTGTGCAACTTGTAGTGAAACTAATAAYGACTTTAGTGCAACTTGAATGGGAATAATCTGCAGGTGATCCTATGGGAATCAAGGGGAATAAGTGCCTACTTCTCATTGATATACCAGTTCGCATGGAGAAGTTGAACTTTTCCRTAATGAGTAGTGCAATCTTAGTGCACCAGGTGCACCTACCTCTTACGATTCTTTCAATAGCGCATAATCTATACATTGAACTTGGACTCGCATCTCTACATTGCTCCTCGACCAGATCTAGTTCTACTGGCTCTATTCCAACCGTAGTGGAAGAACCAGAGAAATCCCATTTATATATAAGCTCACATGGAGAAGTTGAACTTGTCCATTGTAACAACATGAGTGCAACAAACAACAGTTAGAAATTGAGTTGGATGTGTCCCGCTCTAGTGAAGAAGTAAGTTGTATCTGTGTAGTTCCATTCCAAAAGAAATGAGAGAAGAACCCCTCCCTCTATACCTGTGTGTGCCTCTATAACTCTAAAAACTTAGCTTCCTTCCAGCTTATTCCTACGCTTCCCTCGATTGAACTTCTTCCCACCTCACTTTCTTTGACTTGCATATCTACATTGAACTTGTCCATGTTCTAGCAGCCTTCAGATACAAGCCTTAGGCAGCCCGTCTCTGCAGTCCCTAGTTTCCTTAGTCAAAGTTGAACGAGTTGTTAATAAGTTCCAGAAAGAAAAGTAGAGTTCTCTAGTGCACTAGTTCTAATAAAGCAGTGGAGAGTAGAACCCCAGTCAAATTGGCATGTCACAAGAGAAAGTAGGATTTGGAATCTGAATATGCATATGATGTAGTCCCATGAGGTTGGGTAGCCACCACCTTGGTCTCGCTAACCCCATGTTCGTTCCCACCTTACATTGGAGCTATGTTGCAGCCGTACATAAGAGAGTAAGGACAAGGCAGCCTCTATTGTGTCCTAGTCAAATTTCTTAGTGAAATATGAAACCTAATCATGCTCACATATATGTGAGCAGGCTCACATATATGTGAGCAGGCTCACATATATGTGAGCATGCTCACATATATATGTGAGCAGGCTCACATATATGTGAGCATGCTCGCATATATGTGAGCATGGAGATATAAAATGGAGATTGTTGTTAAGAAACTCCTCCCTTGAATATCGTTTCTCCTTGGCTTTTAGGTTGAGCATGAATGTTGCTCTAACTTTTCTCATATCTTCTCCTTGCTGTCATAATTTGTAATCTATGTATGCATTCTTTAGTCCCATGCCCTACGAGTTCATTCAATCCAAGTGAAAGCCCCCTTTGTCTCCTTCCCGTAAAAAAGAGAAGAAGCACAGGTTCTAGGTTTTTCTAAGCTCTTCATTTCCTAAGCTCTCTGGGTCCCATGTAACAAATCAATAGTCAATCTCTATTTTAGACCAGTCATACCCTATAGTCCCCATCATATCCATCTTTTTTTCATAGCCCCATGACCTGAACTAAGCTATATCCAATGCAGCCAATCCATTGAAACATTCTCAATCCCGATCCTTGTGGAATAGTGTAGCAATAGTCAATCATTGTCAGGTAAGAAAAACATAGGATAGGCTATGACTAATGGGGGAAATCCATTCATTCACAACTTATAGATAAGGCCTCCTAGTTAGTGGAGGTCACCATCCTCATGATCCCCTTCAAGAGCGAACAAAGAGAAAAACAAGCGGGATTAATTCTCATTAAGAAGTGCCCACCATAAGTTCATTGCTAGCCATTCAACCAATAACCAGTAGTGCCTCATCGCCAGTCACGTCATGGGATCTTGCCATTCCATATAGTCGAGACTCAAATATAACCTCATCTCTATGTTTTCACATATTATACTATGCGCATATTGACCCTTTGGTGCATTCCCCCTCGTACATCGGGAATGGTTTAATCCCGAAGAATCACAAAAGAGATGAATGGAGAAACATGTATATAATCAATCTGTTTCGAATGCCTGCATGAGAGGTACTTACCTCTAATCCCATTCCAGACTATTCCATTTGAAATAGCAGAGAAGTAGGACACTAGGACACATAGACTCCACTGTAGGGCCTTCATCTTTCTTGCTCAATTTTGTGCCTAGGGGTATAGGAGTTTCTACTGGATTGCATTCTTCCATGCAGAATCTTTTGATGATGTCTGCTGCATACTTTTTATGACAGACAAAAATTCCTTCGGTTGATTGATCAACCTCAATCTCCAAAAAATATTTCATTATGCCGAGATCTGTCATCTTAAACTCAGATTGCATGGCATGTTTAAAACTGGTTAACTCAGTATTTCCAATATAGATCATGTCATCAACATATAAATATACAATCGAAATTTTACCATGCTGATCTGTTTTGGTGTAAAGATTTGGCTCATTTTGGCTTCTGTTGAAACCACTTTTGACCAGGTAAGTGTCAATTCTTCTATACCAAGCTCTTGGAGCTTGCTTTAAGCCATACAAGGCTTTCTTCAACCGATATACTTTGGCTGGCTACTCTTGGACTTCAAATACAGGTGGTTGATCGACATAAACTTTTTCTTCTAAGAAACCATTCAGGAAAATTGACTTGACATCCATCTGGTGTACTTGCCATTTGTGTTGGGCTGCTACAGCCAATAGAGTCCTTACAGTGTCTAATCTTGCTATTGAAGCAAATGTTTCACCATAATCAGTACCTAGTTGTTGTGAGAATCCTCTGGCAACAAGTCTTGCCTTGTGTTTTTCAATCTTCCCTTTTTCATTGAGTTTAGTTTTGTACACCCACTTGACACCAATACTCTTCTTGTGTCTTGGCAAATCAACAAGATCCCATGTCTTTTTCTTCTCAATGGAGTCAATCTCTTGGTTCATGGCTTGAACCCAATGTGGCTCCTTAGCTGTTTCTTTAAAATATGTAGATTGACATGACATTAATGCAAAAAGATTGTGTTGTTCAATGTCATCCAGCTGCTGATGGATTTCTCTCAAACTTCAAATTCTATGATTTTGAATATCAGAGGATGAGTCTCTGCTTGAAGTTGATTCATCCTGATAATTTTCAAATCATCTTTGTACCTGCAATATTGGAAGAGTAGGTTGAGGTACTTGTTGTCCTGAATTTTCTATGTTTTCAGAACTAGGCAGCAATGGATTTTGATTGTCCATTTGTTGATTTTCTGATTCATTCTAGAATTGATTTTCCAAAAATTTTACATCTCTGCTGAGAATTAGTTTCTTTGAGATTGGATTGTAAAGTCTGTAGGCTTTAGATGTTTCACTGTATCTAGTGAATATGCATTTCTCAGTTCTATCATCAAGTTTCTTCCTTAATTCGGAAGGTATGTGAGCGTATGCTATGCATCTGAATGTCCTTAAGTGTGCAACATTTAGCTTTGTCCCACTCCATGCTTCTTAAGGGACTTTCATCTTTAGTTTTGTGGTTGGAGATCTATTAAAGAGGTAAGTTGAGCATGCTACTGCTTCAGCCCAAAACGTATTTGACAAACTTTTCTCTTTGAGTAGGCTTCTTGCCATGTTCATTATTGTCTTATTTTTTTTTTCAGCCACTCCATTCTATTGTGGAGTATACCTGGTTTTTGTTTGCATGATAATGCCTTTTGATTTGCTTAAATTTGCAAATTCATTTGAGTTGTATTCTCCTCCTCCATCTAACCTGAGAGATTTTATATATTTGTCACTCTGTTTTTTAGCTTCTGCTTTGAATTCCTTGAATTTTGCAAAAGTTTCAAACTTGTGTCTGAGAAAATAGATCCAGATTTTCATGCTAAAGTCATCAATAAATGTTAGAAAATAAAAGCTATTACCTATGGAATCTATTTGCATTGGTCCACATAGGTTAGTGTGATCAAGTTCGAGATGTTGTTTGGCTTGAGTGGAGGACTGTGGAAAATTGGTTCTCTTATGTTTTCCAAGTATGCAAGACTCACATAGGGGAATTTTCTCTTTGAAGATAGGAAGACCTTTGACCATGGAGTGCTTCTGTAGAAGACTTAGACTCTAAAAGGGTAGATGTCCAAATCTTGTATGCCAAACCATAGTTTCATTGTGGATGGATGTACTTTGTGCATATGTTTGGTTCAGATTTGTAATTCTGAGGGTAAGAGAAAACATCATATTCTGAGTCATGTGGATTTCAGAAATCAATTTTCTGCTGGGGGTTTTGTCATATATCCTGCAAGATGCTCCCTCAAAAAGTACCTTATAGCCATGTTCAATGAGCTTCCCTACACTTAGCAGATTATGTTTCAGACCTGGAACATGATAGACATTGTTTATGTCTTTCTTTACATTTTGTTTAGTAAGAATAGGTACAATTCATTTTCCTTGAAATTTGACTAAGGAATCATTTCCAAGTGTAATACCAGATGAGATTGAAGAATCAATGCATGAAAGTAAATATTTGTTACCTTTCATGTGATTGTTGCATCCATTGTCCAACAACCATAGATCTTTGGGTTGTTCGTCAGACTTATGGCATGAGAGAAACATACCTCCTGAGGTTTCTCCCGTATGATTTGACACATGTGTTTTGCCTGAGAGCTAATCTACTTGCTTCTTTTTGCATTCAGATTCATAGCGCCCATACTTTTTGCAGTAATAGCATTGTATGCTTAATTTGTCATTTGATCTTCTCCCTCTGCCTCTTTGAGGCTGGAAACTTTGATTCTGATTTCGTAGTCTGTGTCCTTGGAAATGTTGATTCGGGTACTGTTGTCTGTGTCCTCCACTGGAGTGAGGGTTACTGGGACTTCTCCCTCTTCCTTGGTGACCTTTGCTTCACCCTCTGCCTCTCCCTTTGCTGAAGGAGAATTGTGTTTTGAAAGCATTGGAGTTGACTCATCTGTGAGATGCAGTCTGGTCTCATGTGTCAACAGGGAACCGATTAGTTCATTTGTTGAAAAACGTGACAAATCATTGGATTCAAGGATTGTTGTAACAACCATTTCAAATTTCGTTGGTAAACTTCTAAGGACTTTCTCAACAATGCATTGATTAGTGATGGCTTCACTAGTCAATCTGATCTGGTTCACGATGCCCATGACTCTGGTCATAAACTGATCCACATTTTCAGACTCTGTCATTCTTAGAGTCTCGAATTGCGTCCTCAAGGTCTGCAGTTTGACTGTTTTGATCCTGTCATTTCCTTGGTAGGCTGATTTAAGGATGTCCCAAGCCTGTTTTGAAGTACTAGCGCTTGTGATTTTTTAGAAAATCGAGTCATCCACTGAATTTTGAATCCATATTTTTTCTTTATTCTCTCTATTCCTCTAAGTTTCCTGAGCAATTCTCCATTGTTTTGTCATGGTGGCAAGGTCTGCTGGATCTGGTTCCACATATCCAAGATCCACTGGATCCCAACACTTTTGTGCTTGCAAGAAAGATCTCATCCAAAGAGACCAAAACTCATAATTCTTTCCAAGAAGAATCGGACCTTGAGTTGGTCCTAAATTGCTTGGCGTGGCCATCTTTAAAGAATTTTATCAAAACAGAAAGAGAAAAAGAATTGTGCGAAAATTTTGTATTTACCTGTTTCCTGCGCATAATTTGCAGTGACTTTGGAACTTCGCGATTCGGGATTTCACGAATCTCGACTTCGGCCTTTCGTCCTTCGAGACTTCAGAACTTCTGTATACGAGTCCTTCAATTGCTTGTCTCCCGAGCTCCCAGTCGCCGAAACGCTGAAATATTTTGGCGCCTTTCCTCCTCGAACGCCTTTTCGGATTTTGCGTTTTCGGGACTTTCAATGTTGAGTTGCCCGACTTCTTGTCTCCTGGATGGGAAAAACGTCGAATCCCGAAATATCCTGGCGCCTTTCCTTCTCAAACGCCTTTTTGTGATTTCGCGTTTCGGGACTTCGTTATGTGAAGTTGCCCGATCCTTTGTATGCGGGATCCCCGGTATGCCGAAACGTCGAAAATATCCCGGCTCTTATTCTTCTAGACGCTTTTCGGGACTTTGCGACCCCAGCTACAACCTTCCTTGGCCCTTCGAACTCCCGTAGTCCGAAATGTCGAAATGTCGAAATTCCGGTGTATGTGACTGTGTCCTCTGTGACCGCAACCTTCTTTCAAAACTTCGGGGTTTCCAACGCCGAAATACCCCGATTCTTTGTCTTCGGAATTCCCAAAATGCCGAACCCCGGTATGCCGAAATCGTGACCCTATCTTCGTGACCCGATAATACTCCTCCTGTGCTTTCGGGAATTCGCGTTTCAGAATTTCGTGAATCCCATTGCTCAAATTCCTGCTCACTCGTACTCCCGGTATCCGAAATACCGAAGTACCTAATTCAGAGATGCCGAAACTCTAATCCCGCGGGAGATCAACGGTTGTGAGCCTCCCCTAATCCGATGGCTTAGATCCTTTTGGGATTTCGTGGGTCAGGAGTTCCGAACTCTTACCCTTTGCATTCCCGGTGTGCGAAATGTCGAAATTTCTTTTGCTCATTCAATCGTGACTTCTTCTTTCGCGATTTCGGGAGTCGTGACTTCTTGTCTCAGAAGTCCTCCCTTCTTGATCTCCCGGTGCCCGAATTCCCGGTAGATATAGATCTTTGATTCCTGCCCTCCAAGATGGATGGCTCACGATCCTTTCAGGATTTCGTGAATCGAGAGTTCATGATGCAGCGACTCCTTGATCCTTTGACGCTCTGGCTCCCGAACTCCGAAATGCCGAATTCGACCCCGATTTCAGAATTTCGTGAATCGACTTTTCTGTTGTGCACTCCAGAGGACTAAACCTCGTGCACTTTCTCACGGATCCGACGATTGTCGGTCCTCTGCGCTAAATCTGACGGCTGTAAATCTTCTTCCTTTTCTGCGCGCTCCTCATCCTTTTTGAACTCGATTCACGCCTCAGATCTGTTAGCAGGACCGATCTTACAACTGCGTCTATCTGTTCTTGGCTTCTTTAGCATGTTCTTTATTGTTCTTGCAAAGATTTTCTCCTGAAGCAAGAAATTCGTGAATCTTTCACGAATTGAAAGACTTTCACGAATTCTTTAAATCTTTTACGAGTTTGTGAAGATTTCTTGAATTCTTTAAACGTTTCTGCCTTCTACAGCACTCTTTCAAGAATTTGAAGGAATTTCGCGAGATCTTTGAACGATTCCGCCTTCTACAACTCTGACTCCTTAATATTTTGAGCGTATTGCGCTTTGCTTCCTCGTGTGTGCTTTCAGCTACGATCTTTTGAGCGGAATGCAAACAATGGTTTTTTCTCGACTGTGTGAAAAGGCTTACTACTGAAGGTTTGATACCATGATAAAATGAGAAGCAGAGAATACAGAGAAAGAACAGAGTAGAAAACAGTATTCAGTGTATTAAGAATGTAAGTAAAAGAGTACATGAGCAAAGGGAAAATAGCTGAGCTAAATAAACTCAAGCAAATCAAGAAAAGGAAAGTACAGCTGGCCAGAACAGTTGACAATGTACAATCAAACTGTTGAGATTACATTATATTTAACAGGTTAGTCCATGAGAGATGCTACAGTTAGTCCAACAATATACACACAAAATAGGAAGGACAAGGCCCCATTTGACTATCGATGTTATGTGTGAAATCCATATCTAATGGTTATGAACATCAACAATATAACCCCATGCATATCTACGTTTTCACATATGATATGTGCATTGAGACGTTGAATGAACTTGCCATACCGACGGACTAGAGATGATAGGGTTACCGCCACATGATACCCGATAAGTAATCATCATTACCACATACCCGAAAAGAGAAAGAACCCATAGCAACGGGGCAATAGCGATGGCAATAGCAATAGGTAGTACCATACTTTCCATGGAGACGTTGAACTTGTCCGTACTGAGTAGTGCAATCTTAGTGCACCTACCGGAATGCGATTCTTTCTTATAACGACTCTACTCGAACTCTACTTTAGTAGTTCCACTAGTTTTGGTCTAAGTTATAAATAGAATGACTGACTCTTGGTCCCAACATCGTGTTAATATATAATATCACCATGGAGAAGTCCTGGCCAAGAAAAAGAGAAGTGGATTCACCTCCACAGACGAGATAAGAGAAAAGAAACCCGCGATAGCGTTCCTCCTTCCTCATGGAAGCGGTAGCGAGATTCCGAGGCAAGCGGTGGGCGAGGCTGCCAGTAATAACTTGCATCTCTACGTGTGCATATCTTTAGTTTTCGTGACCTATAAAACTGGGAATTTCAGTCAGCAAAGGTACGAAGTCGCTCATCCATCCGATGGGTGAGGTGACGTATCCATTAGTAGTTCCCTGTCTCACTATAACTCCGAGAGGGAAAAGYAAGCCTTTATAGAGGGGGATGTTGTTAGCGGAGTCAATTGAGGCTGAATAATGGGATGACAAGGCAGTAAGGGTAACTAACAGAAGGCACCCCTAATCACATATCCGACATATAACTGGGAAATTGACTAATGAAAAGTGGCGTAGAGTAGCCGGTAATGCATATTTCCAGACCTTGGCTTTCCAAGATCGAGTTATCTATCCTACGCGAACCTGGTCCATCAAACTGGGAATTGAAGAAGTGAAAAGGCATTTGCTGTCCGAAATCCCGTGTTTCCGCGAATTGAGCCGGGTCCTTTCTATAGTGAAAAGGCTTTTGCTGTCCAAAATACCGTGTTTCCGCCGATTTGATACTTTAATGCCATCAGGGGTGAAATCTTTTCTTCCAAGTTCCTCAAGGTTCGAAACTTCTATCCAGCAGAAGAAAAAAAAACCATGTTTTGATGAGATGATCCTACCACTTGCTTCCTTGTTGGTGATTGTTTATCGCTATCGCTTGCTTCCTTGTTGGTAATGGCTACCGCAATGTACCCAGGTTTGATTGATCGCTCTAACACTTGACCCCATGACGATAGGTTCAAAAACACCCGCGTTATTCACTTACGACAAGAGGCAGAAACGTGGAATGGAAGTCAGTATCACGAACTATCTTTCATGCATTCAGGTACGCATTATCAATTGTCCCATGATTTGGTTTTTGATCACTAACGCTTGCTTATTGGGGGTTCGCGGTTGCTCACTATCGAGTGCCTCCTTGCTTGGTCGGAAAGAGGAACTAGACCGCAGGAGCACTTATTGCTAATGCCCCCATGAGGAGTAGAAAAGGATCGTTACAGATTGATACCCCACGAACAGAAAGAGAAACGTGAAAATGGTAGTTGATTGATCG
>JASDQU010206249.1:32872-44414 GCA_032191745.1 Picea mariana
TTACCTTCAACCTCAACCACCATTGATTGTTCATCTACATGGAAGTCTTATAGCACAACATAGATCCTAGCAATAATTATTGCTACATCCTCAACCATTGTGACATATTGAATGTTGTACACATTTCTAGCACTCCCCTTCCAATGTGGAAAATTTATAAGAAAGTGATCTTCTCCACTTCCCTAGCATTGAATAGGATCTCTTCACTTCCCTCATACTAATTCAATTGGCCTAACCTCACCTTGCATTGGTTGTTTATGTTCATTTCTGTAGTGGGGAGGCTTGAACCCTTTCTTTCTATGATCAATATTCTCCCTCTTCTTCTCCTTCCATGACTTATGGAACTATGGCTTGATTTTATTATTATCATGACATTATTTATCCCTTCTAGTGCCTTAATTTAAAGTTTGAGGTTAATTAAACTCAATTATGTCACTAAAATATTGAGGTAATCCACTTAGGAAATGTTGGATATTTACCTTTTCATCTGTGATGTACTTGACATATCTTGGTAGCTCCAAGAATTTATTTTCATATTCATCCATGGTCAATTGGATCAACCTTAACTCATGGAATTTTGTAATACTACCATCATAGTATCTATGAGTGAGATACTTTTGATGAAAGTCCTTCTTGAATTGCTTCTAAACAACCTTACTGTCATTTATTTTCTTAACTTGTCTTAAATGTTCCCGCCAAATTGATGTTCGACATTTAAATTAAATATGACCACTTTTACCTTCATGTTTCAAAATTCATCATGAATTTGGAAGTACGTTATAATCCCAATAATCCAAGCCTCAACTTATTGCCTATATTTCACTTCACCATTCAATGTAGGGGGTTTTTCCTTTCAAAATTGTACATGTAAGTTGTCTCGAAAAGGATTCTCTCTATTATTCCTATGAACAGAAGATATTGAATTTATCAATGAGTCTTCTAAGGTGAACGACTCACTAGAAAAGGATTTTGATGGTGTATGTGTCCCATCTCTAGAGGTTCTTCTGGTACTATGGGACCTCTTGAGAAATTGACTCTTAGAGTTATTTATTCCCCTAGCATTGATTGAATTTTTTCCATGATGTAGTTTCTTATGTATCTCTGTAAAAAATTGAAACATGGATGCATTCAACTGGTTCTACTCTTAATGAGCCTTAATCAGTCTATTATTGTCTTCTCTACACTCAAGCTCCTCATAGTCTCTGCAATATCTGGAGTTATCTCTTAATTCCTATGTCCATTGGACTTTATCTTTTCATTTCCATCTTGTATATTTTCACCTATGAAATTTCTTTCAAATTTATAAAGATCCTATGCATCATTCATGATGACATTTTTCTTAGCCAACCAAGACCAAGACTATGTTAACTCAAATACCTTGAATTATGGCCACTAGGATGGTCTAAGATAAGTTTGCATGGAGGGACTTTGCAAATGATGTATTGGGAGATTTTCCAGATGATGCATGGATGATTGCAATAGGTAGGGGTGTTGGAGTATTAGGGATTTTGATACTTGGATATTAGGTTTCATTGATACCCTAGACTTCTCCTGGATGTCTGATTTTAGAGTTGGTTTAGTGGAATTCACTATGATACATTGGCAGGATATGATCCTTAATAGTGGGGACGATCCTTTGAGGCATTATAGCTTATGGTTGCAGGAGTAGAGGATACAGTCTAGGCAGGAGGATCAAATATTTATGATTAGAGTGGCACAACATCAACATGATGGGCCTTTCTGGTGACAGTATGGGACCCTGGGATTTTATGGGTAGATAGTTTGGCAGTTGGTACAGATGGAAGATCCATTTTTACTTTTAGGAGGACCCTTGTGTTAGTACATTGTAGGGTATTATTGTGGGTGGTACGTGCTCTACATCTTTCAGATTGGTTTGGGACCTAGGGATCATTATTAGTTTCGGTTTGGTTCAAATTTTTTTTTTCCTATGGGTGTGATGGCATTGCTCAAGGACAAGCAATCTTTGGGAAGGGAGGATTTTTCATGTCCCCATTTTTGGGTTCCCTAGTTTTGAAATGGAAATGAATTTTGTGGCTTTTCGATGAAGAAAGAGGGATTCAAAGGGTTTATTTAATGTCACTTAATTAGGAGATGTTATGTTTTTAAAGTGGAATTAAGGAAATAAAGTAACTTTAGATTAATGAGTTACTTAAACATTATTAAAAGTAACTTTTAATCTTAAAGTCAAAGTAAAAGGGGAATAAGGGTCATATTTGATTTAGTCAAAAAGGGGAAAGTTATAGAAGGCATGGAAGAAGGATAAAAGGAGGGGCAGCACTTCACTTTGGCATTATGCATTTGTATTGATCTCTTTGGAGTGATCTTGGAGCCAAGTTTTTGTTAGGGTTTTGAAAAACTATTCCATTGCAGTTTAGTTTTGGGGGTGCAATATCCACCCTAGCTAAATAAGGAGGAGGATCCATCCAAGATCTTCAACTGAGCTTCATATGTGGTTTGATATCAGTTTGGAGGTGAATATTAGTAGGGTTTTCTGATGGTGAATGTGACATCATCCAGGTTTTGTCTTTTTATTGTGTGTTTTTCATTGATGTAATGCAGTAGCTATAGAAGCCATTCAATTATTGTATTTAGATATTCATTCATAATAAAATAATCCATGATTCTATTATATTCCATGTGTATCTATTTTTGTCGATAATATGTTTCAAGAAATGTCTCTAGTGGAATGGATGCTAAGTATTTGTGGAAAAATAACGTAATTGCATACAAATTCATAATATCTTTGCCTAGCTCTGTTGGGGATATTGCAGAAAAATGTTGTGCCCCAAACGAAAGGTAACTCAAGGATGCAATGCACCTTCACAAAGGCTCCCATGGAAATGAGACCATATGATACCCTTGCATGTTAATGACCCCATACCCAAAATTTTCTTCCCCATCCACCTCACATTCATTACATAGCCTATAGACGATTCACCTGGGAAACATTCCTCTACTTGGGGATTGGTTAACCCAATAGTGAACCTTGAAAACCCTACCATATTTAAACATGGAAAATTATATAAAGTCTTTGTAGCATGTGCTTAATTTGAAAATGGGGATCTAATAAGTGGTGGGGAAGCCTTGATGAAGATAATAGACTCCACTCCACATGGAAAGAATTTGAAAAAATATTCTCAGATAAATGGTTAGGGATACAAAAATGGAGGAAATGTATAGAATTCAAGATGAATTAAAAGAAGAAAAGGAAGAGATTAAGAATAAAGGCAAGGAGCTATCTAAGATAATATCCCTTAATGAATCACTCATTAAGGAGGTTAAGAACCTAAAGCAAGAAAATACTAGCAAAGGCAAGTGGGAAAAAGATGAATCAAGGGAAGATTTGAAAAAGAAAGATGAAGATATATGTAGATTGTGAAGTGATCTAGGATCTTTTCATCGAAGTGACTTATAAAGAATTGTATTAAATGAGCATAAATTAAAGTGCACCATAAAGAAGGAAAATATCAATAATGAAGAGACATAAGCATCAAATCTGAAGACAAAAACTTGATAACAGAGTTTGTCCCTGGTGGACTACGTCTTCAGGTCCTGCTCTAAAATGGGTAGGCCTTTTTATTAACTTGGGAAAATAATTTTGCAAAATACATAAGTATAGCTCATTCTGGAATTAAGCTGCAGAAGATTTGCTCAGATCAAAAAATAGACAACACCGTTGAATTTTTGGCACTGAATTACCCAAAAATGATTTCTCCACACCTCAATCCGACTCTGGAACCCCTAGGCCCTTAAGAAATATCGTCTCAGTTTTTGTGCCTGCAACCTGCAATTAATTCCCTGCACTTTTTCTCGAATAGCATGCCTGGTCGTACCGTCAAGTGCCCTCTCACACTCTGTGGGTAAACTTCAGCATTCAAATTAAATGTTGGGTGGATTGACCAACGAAGCTCATTGGCCTAACAGTTGGTGGAGGCTATTGTAAGGCATTTGGATAGGGGGACGTCACGGGGGCCTCCCTTTTTTTGTTATAGTTATAACAATATATATGAGTTGGAACCACCGCTAAGTTTGGAGTTGTTTGATTAGATTTGTCGGAATCGGAAGTTTGGCCACCAGATTTGGCAGGACTCCACCAGATTTGGCAGGCCTTTTTTTATTTTTGAAAATCTGGTTTCAAGTCCTCATTGGGCATTTTCCCACTACCACGTGGTAGCCCATAACTAGGCCACATGGCATCCAACCATTGGCCCACACCATCCACTTGCACAGTCACCTTTCCATGTCACCTGCGATGTCATCCTGCCACATCATCCTGCCACACTCTGTACGGCTTGCCATGTGGTTGTATGAACTACCACATGGCACTTCCTCATTAGACCACATGTTGACCCCAAAATGCCGAAAATGAGTGACACATGGCAACATCTCGTGCTTCCACATCACCATGATGATGTCAGCATGACATGTGTCGCCCTCTATGTGTGCCACGTACACTGTATAGATGTTGACGTCATCCGTACTGATGACGACGTCAGTAGTATGGATGTTGACTCATCCCTGTTGACTAGACTAGGTTGACCAAAAATTTGACCACGAATATGTTTTGATCTGTAACTCTATTTGACAAGTCGTTTACGCCATTGGAAATATTGTGATACGCTCTTCCCAATGATGCCAATTTCACCGAGTTTTGAGGAATTTGAATTTTTTCCCTTTCTCTATCTGTTGAGGCCATTCTGAGCTTCCTAAGTTGCTTCTGTGAATTCTAAGTTATCCTTAGTCTTCTATGGATCCTTTTTGGATCACGCCTTCCCACTGAGAGCTTTTTGGACCACCAAAATCTTTCATCAATCAACAGATAAGTGAGGGAAGAGTTCCCTCACTATGTCCTTCTCAATCCACTTTGTCTTTCTTGGATGTGTTCCCTTTAAGCCTACTCAAATATAATCAACATCACCCCTGTGTGAAGTCCTCATCCTTCTGTCCAGGATGATATCTTCCTTTAACTCATCCAAGTAATAAGGTGAAAACTCATCAACTGAAGGTATTGAAACTTCCTCATCTTGATCCATGATCATGGGAGGCTCAAAAAGTTTCAAGTTCTCCACATTTACAACTGAGTAAATCTGCATATAAGGTGGAATATCTAGACGAAAATAATTGATACCACTTTTCTCCAAAATAGTGAAGGGTCCATAACAGATGGGATTGAGTTTCTTGCCTTCACCCTTCAATCTTTCCTTATTGATGTGAAGCCATACCTGGTCTCCAACCTGGAACTAATGATCAACCATGTGTTTGTCATGTCGAACTTTATACTGTGCTTGACTTTTCTCCAATTGTTCCATGACTGCTTGATGTACCTGTTAGATCCGCTGAATGAACTTGTGGGCTTTGTCTTAAATTCTTTCTTCATTTGAATTGGCATCTCTCCCATACATCAAGTCCAAAGGAGCCTTAGGTAAATACCCAAAACATGTCTCAAAAGGTGAACACTAAGTGGAGGAATGTAAGTCTCAGTTGTAAGCATGACGTACATAGGGTATATGTTCATCCCATAACTTGGGATGATTGTTGCAGTATCCTTGAAGTAAAAGTATCATTGTTAGGTTAACAACCTTTGTCTATCCATTGGTTTGTGGATGGAAAGAAGTGATCCTCTTCAACTTGGTGTCCATCATTCTCCACAAACTTGTCCAAAAATCCCCAAGGAATTGAGTATCTCGATCCGAGATAATGGATGTGGATAACCCAAAGTCAAACCAAACATACTGAAAGAATAGATTAGCAGTCTTCTCAGCAGTGATCTTCTTTTTACATGGCATTAAGACACACATATTTTTGAACCTATCCAATACAAAATACAAATATTCATGACCCCTTTTTGACATTGGTAAACCCCCTACAAAATCCATGGAGATACTTTCCCATGGATGGGATGGAACATGCAGTGCTGAGTATAGCCCCAGTTTTCTATTAGTGGGCTTACAAGTAGAACACATCACACACCCCTTTACATATTTAGTTACAATTGCTTTCATTTGAGGCCAGTAACAAAACCTCTGCAGATGATCCATAGTTTTTCCTACCTCAAAATTCCCAGACACAAGCGAAGTGTGAGCTTCTCATATTACATGGACTCGTTCACTTGTAGGAATACATATCTTTCCAAGATGGTAGAGTAGTTTTCCCTGCAGACAATAGTTCTCTACCTGTGCACCATGGGTTAGCTTCTCTTTAAAATCTTCATCAAAGGCATATTGTTCCACATAGATATCATGAGATAAAGAAGCATTCTTCAAAATAATAGAAGCAGCAATAGGAGGTCTAGAAAGCATATAATCTACCTTGTTACTCGTACCCTTTTTGTACTTGATTAACAAATGAAATTGTTGTAGGAAACCCATCCATCAATAATGTCGAGTTTGTTGCAATTTGGTCTGTGCTTGGAGATACTGTAAGGGTTGATGATCTGTATGTATGATTGTTTCCTTCCCTAACAAGTAGTGCTTCCATTTCTTTATGCTTTGAAATAATGCATATAACTCTTTATCATATGTAGGATAAGTAACAACAACTTGGTTAAAAGTTTCAGAGTGGTAACAGATAGGCTTGTGATATTGCATCAATACTATACCCATGGCGTATCTGTTGGCATTTGTCTCAATCTCGAAGGGATGTTGAAGATTCAGAAGTGTTAATACTAGTGCGGTACTGATATTTTCCTTCAAAGTGTCGAAAGTTTTTTGTTGATTTCCTCCCCACTGAAAAGTGTTCTTCACAATGGTTAAGGCATGCAAAGGAGCTACTATAAAGGAGAATTTTGAAATGAATGTCCTCCATTACTATACTACACCTAAGAAGCTTTTTATTTTGGTTACACTTTTGGGCTCAGGACAATTTACAATTACATCAATCGTGGAAGGATCAATTTTCAATTGTCCTCCAACTACAATATGACCTAAGTACACAAGTGCGGTCTTACCAAATTCACATTTGGACAATTTTACATACAACTTTTCCCTTTGAAAAGTATCCAATACTTTATCTGCATACCTTACATGTTCATCCCAAGTCCCTCTAAATATAAGAATGTCATCTAAATATACAATCACAAAATCATCTAGAAATGGCCTTAATACATCATTCATCACACGCATGAAGGTTGTCGGAGCATTACAAATCCCAAATGGCATAACTAACCACTCAAACAATCCTTGTTTGGTTTTAAAGGCAGTATTCCATGCATCTTGTTCTGCAACCCTGATCTAATGGTATCCACTACGCAAATCCAACTTAGTGAAATAAACAACATTCTTTAATTGATAAAGTAAATCATCTATACGAGGAAGAGGGTATTGATTTTTCACCGTGATTTTATTTAAGGCCCGATAATCGACACACATTCACCATGTGCCATATTTCTTTGGCACCATCATGATTGGAGAACCATAAGAAAATGAGTTGGGCCTGATGACCCCTTGATCCAATAATCCTTGTACTTGCTTCTTGATCTTTTTCATCTCTACAACTGGCATCCTATACATGCCCACATTAGGATGAGGATAATCCTACTGAAAATGTATTTCATGTTGGATTTCCCTCTTAAGAGGTAATCCATCTGGTTCCTATAAAATAGCATCATACTTAGAAACAATATCAATTAATTCTTTCTTATGAGAAAGATCACATCCTTGGAAAGCATCAGATGTACTGACATCTTTCTCTCTTACAACCATGAGTGCATATATCTTATTAGTTGTTGGCACAGGGGCAGACCCAGGGTTCAATGCTTCAACAGTGCACCAAAAAAACCCTAACTATCGACCCTTTCGACAACACCTGCGAAGCTGATGAAGTCTCACCCAAGGTAGAGGTGGGGGGGGTTGTAGGAATCAGGTGTCTACAGCCAAGCTAGGAAACAGATCTGTGATTACAATACTTAGCAGAGCACTTAGCCAACAATATGAATTAGGTTATGATTCTCATGTATATCGCAGATTAACCCTTATTACAAAATAGCACAGTAATAATCAAGATCTAACACTTCCAACTACTTAGCACATAGCATTAGCTCAAATCTAGCATTCATTCACATCATTAAGCACTAAGATACAACATCACATGCATTCATTATACATAAAATCAACATAACTAAGAAAATAATCACATAAGCAACATCAACAACATCACACAAAGAACATCAACACAAGATATCCGCGGTTCACCCCAGTGTGGGGCTACATCCACCAACTTCTTCTTCTTCTTCTTATTTATTAGTTTGCAATCTCTTACATGTGTCTACTCCTGTGCACAGAGCCATAGAGCCAAGCCTCACACTGGACAGGTGATCTGCGCACAGCGCACTAGATCCACCTTCCTCGAAATCAGGTCAAGGCACAGAGCCAACTCCTTGATATCACAAATCCTCTTACAATCACTTGCACTTAGCTCTGCAAGTCTTAAGACACAGTATGCACAAAATCCAACAATGTTTCTTTGCACTTAGCAATATCTACATATTCTTGCATGAAACCAACTTAGAAATCCTTTGCTCTAAGTCTTATCTACTTATTTATACATTACACAAAGGCCTAAACATGGGTAAATCCATGGGTCGACATCCCATACCCATTACATAAACCCTAAAACACTTTGTTGGGTCCCCAAGACAAATAAATGAGTGAGATCCCGCGATCTCTGCTCTGCCTGGGTGCTCCATCTTCGACCATCTTTTTGAAGTTCCAAAAGTGGTCAAACATGACCATTGTTTCCTCAAAACTTAGTCGAGGGCCAATAGGCCCCCAACACTCACCTGTGACTCATCCCAAGTCACTCAGATCTAGGCAGATCTGCTTCAAAGGCCTCGATCTATCTCATCATGTTGCTTCGCCAGAGATTTCTACTCGGTGAGCTCCTAAATCACTTGCTCAGTAACAGGCCCTTCCAGGCATTGTTCCACTGTCGCAACCTGTTGGTCTAGCTGTGAGCCTTGCCCTTCAACTTCTTCAAAAATCCTGCAGGCTTCATCCTACACCGGCTGGATTCTTTGTATCACTTCCATGACTTTGATATGAATAGCAGTAATCTATTGTTAGACTATGCGTTGTTCCTATGATATTTTCATCTTCTCGATTGCAGTAAGAAGCTTCATCTGCGCTTGCATGGTGGATGTCTGTTGCTTTGCCTCCTGGAGTTGTGCTTCCAATTTCCTCACCTTTGGATCTTCTGAAAGGTTTTCATAGGTCTACGCACTTTGATCACTCAGTCTCTTAAACTCTGAGGTGAGTGTTATGATTCTTTCTACTACGTTCCTGGTAGCTTCCTCCCTTTGGTTGCGTACTTCTTGTGGAGTGCTCGGCACTACTTGAATCTCTAGATCCATTACCCTTGCTTGAAGTTGTTGAATGGCCTCATCAAGCTTCCCTACTTGTATCTCAATTGACTCTTCTTCCTCATGCACCAAGCCCAACACAGAGCGAAGTTCTTTAGTCACTGCCTCTTTGATCACAATCTGCTCTGTGAGTAGTTGGTCTTTTTCTTCCTATATCCTCGCATTGTTCTGCTCGAACTTTGCCTGAATGTCATTTTTCTCCTTCTGCGCAACTCTAAGTTGCTCTAGGGCCTCCAAGTTTTCTTGCTTCAAGGCCTCTGTGGCCTGATCCTTTTCTTATTGGACTCGATGGAGTCAAGCCTCGGTTTCATATGCTAGCCTTTGTAATTGGGTGGGTTCATCCCCCAATTCTGCAATTTCCGATGACAAAGGCACAGTAGGTACTGCACATCTTGAATAGATGGCTTGTTGTATGTCCTTGAGATCTTTCTCTATTCTTTCATATAGTGTTTCTTGCTTTGCTTCAGGTCTATGCAAGATATCCTCTGAGGCATCCTCCACGACTGTGGGATGAGATTGACATCATCCACTGTGAGTACATTCTTCGACTGAGGCTTATTGGCTCGGGTCTTCTTTCTTGTTGAGGTTTTATACGAAGAAACCTTCCTTTTCTTATATGTCTCGGCCTTTGTAATGGGATCCTTCAGTGGTGTAACTTTGCCTTTTTCTTGATTGTCTCCTTCTTCCCCTCCTTCTTCCCCTCCTTCTTCTTGGTTCACTTCATCTCCTCCTCCTCCTCTTGGTGAGTCTAGCCTAGTTTTGGACATCCTCCATTCTCTTCTTTTTCTTTTGTCCATCATGTTCAACCCGGGTGACCAATGGACTTCCGATGATGTTGGGATCGAAGAGCTCTGCATATTCCACTGGTACGAGGAACTCTGTTGGCCATTCTTTAGTGATCTCTTCCATGTCTTCATCGGTCAACTTATAGTAGGATTGCATCTCCTCCTTGCTTCCATCCCTGCGCGCGATGATGTAAATAAAGTGTCAATCTGCGTGGAATTCGCTAGTGGCCTATACTGATGCAAAGTGTTCGGGGTCATTCATGGAAATGCTTCAATGGTGTGCTTCAGTTCTAAGTAGTAAGCATGGAACACCGTGATCAATTTCCACTRCTTCGCCATATCATTCGTGTACCACAAGKTGGAGAACCTTGTGGCCAACGACTCTGATGGCTCAAATTTGGGGAATGTTACTCCTTCCWGAATATTTCAGGTGACAAATGCGATCAATACCAGTAGCCAACTAAAATGAAACTCATATCCCTGATCCTGCAATTCATGGCAGTCCTTCTCCAACTYGTTGATGAGGTAACTCGCCCAGTTCATTTGCATTCCTTCGACGCACTTCCCTGTGAGGTCTACTAAAAATCCAGTGACTTGTGTCAATCGGTTMTTTCTAACAATCTTGCCAGCTATAAGCTGACAAGCTAGGCGCACTGTGCCATCCTAGATGGAGGCTACCTTGTAGCCTCGCTTTCCCTTCTCTACATCACCGTAGTCTTCCTCTATACGTTGTGCCAAGGAGCGATCTGAATTCTTCCCTGGGTAGAATTGGTGAGGGTCTGGTCCCTGCATACTTATCCCTCTGATGAGGTGGATCAACATCAGATCCATAGTGGCGTGCCTATAAATCCATAGATGCCCTTCATGGTAGCACGACAGGAGGAGTTTAATGCAAGCATTAACCTCCTGATGTCATCTGAAGTGGGAGATCTTCATCACATTCAATATCGTCGACTATGTGAGCTACTTTATCCATGGCTGAGAGACTATGTGTGGCTTCTTCCCAATCGTCTTCATCAAATACCTATGTGGTGCGAGCATTGCATAATTCTTCCTGTCTCCAAGGTTGAATTCGTTGTTCTTAAGAGTTGGAATATGTCCTAACTAGGGTCCAACTGTGCATATCCCCTTCGGGAGGTACGCAGTGATCAACATGTACTCAAAATCCTGTGGGACGTTGTCACGGTGTTGACGTGCGAAAATGACCGTCCGTCAACTGGGAAAGTGGAACCGGTCCGGGGTTGTCTAAATAACCCAAGTCGTTTGGTATGGACCACCCTGACGAGTTTAACGGCTCCGTTGGCCGCCCTAAGGTCTCGTAAGGAAACCAAAGAGAAAGTGATCTGAGCTAAATGATCTAAACTAAGGAAACTAGAAACTA
>JASDQU010206250.1:0-14298 GCA_032191745.1 Picea mariana
TAGCTTGGTTAGAGTGGCTTTGAGATTTGCTTTGTCAAGATAGATTGTGAGTAGCTATTAGATCCATGGTCTCAGAATCCTTGGAGCAAGAAGTGTGTGGGGAATGAAGGACAGTTGGAAGGGACCTTATGACATCAAGGCCATGGTTGTAATCTCTCTTTTACATTTAATATGATACAGTAATATGATTCTTTCCTATAAAGCTTGTTGTGTTTTATTGTATGATTCCTTGATCACATACATAGGTTTATATTGAGTTTATGCTATTACTATCACTTTGGTTGGTTGCGTTCTTTTGCAGGATCATCATTGTATGAGTGTTGGAACGGAGCTAAGATGGCGATAGCGAGAGGAAGCAACGTTTAAACGGTATGTCACCTATCCCTCTTTAGTTAGTAAATTCAATATCTAAAACTTAGGGAAAGCGTCATGTTCTGGTGTGTTTTGTTCTAGATCTAGATGGATCTAGGGAGATCAGTTAGTGTCTGCACTTACCGATTTATCCGATAACACGAGTATATCAAAAGACAATTGCAGTAGTAAGAAGCTAATACTTTTGGTCGAGAATGAAGAAGGAAGTGGCTAATTAAATAGCCAGATGTCTAGAGTGCCAAAAGGTAAAGACAAAACATAGGCACCCAACAAGTTTTCTACAGCCATTTCCCATTCCGGAATGGAAGTGGGAAGTAGTAACAGTTGATTTTATTACCAGGTTTCCCAAAACAGCGAAGAAACATGATTCCATCATGGTGGTGGTGGAGAAATTGACTAAAGCAACACATTTTATTCCAGTAAAGACCGCACACAAGGCAAAAAATATTTCAGATATCTACATGAAAGAAGTTTCTAGGATACATGGAGTTCCTAAGGAAATAGTTTCAGGCAGATATCCAAAGTTTACTTCCAATTTTTGGAAGAGTTTGTTCAAGGGATTTGGGACAAATTTAAATCTTAATACAACATATCATCCAGAGTCATGTGGGAAAATAGAATGGACTAACAAAATAATTGAGGACATGCTTAGAATGTATGTGATGTATCAACCATCAAAGTGGGAACATTATATTCATTTAGTTGAATTTTCCTACATTAATGGGTATCATGTCTCATTGAAGATGAGTCTGTTTGAGGCATTGTATGGAAGAAAATGTAACACTCCAGTGAGTTGGGATAACCCAGAAGAGAGAGAAGTTGGTGGACCATACTTTTTAAAGGAAATGGAAGAGAAGATGACAAAGATAAAGAAAAATTTAAAGGTTTCCCAAGATAGTCAAAAACGTTATGCAGAAAAGAATAGGTTTTTCATAGATTTTATAGTGGGTGAACATGTGTTTATGAAAGTGAAGGAAAAGATAAGTTTGATATATAAGGAAGCTACCCGAAGTTGGCAGTGAGATATTGTGGGCCTTTTGAAATATTAGAAAAGACAGGGCTAGTTGCATACATGCTAACATTGCATGCATCCATTAGAGTGCATAATGTATTTCATCTGTTGTTGTTAAAGAAATATGTGCTTGATCCTAACCACATAATTGATTGGAATGTGATCTAGGTGGAGCACGAAGGGGATTTCTAGGTGGAAACAGTACGCATCCTGGACCGGGAGGTCAAATTTCTCAAGAACAAAGTCATAGGGCTGGTAAAGGTTCAATGGACCTGTTACAGTCCTAAAGATGCTACATGGGAGGATGCAGAAAACATGCGGGAAGAGTACCCACAATTTTTTTATAATTTTGAATAAGACAGAATTCAAGACTCCATTTTGAGCATCTAAAGTTCTGAAACCACATCTCAAAGTCCTAGAAAACTACATTGGGGACCCTGATAAAAGAATGGCTCGTTCCTTGGGTTAGCTATGATAAATGGATGGTATTTAACCCTAATAAACAAATGGTTCATTCCTTGGGTCAGCAAGTTGAAAGAAACATGAGGTTTTGTTTGGAATTGTTGCTAGAGTTGTAAATTGCATAATTAATTTTCCAAGTATTGTGATGTTAATTTGCATATATGTATATCGGCATATAGTGCACCAAGGACAACGCACAATTGTAGGGGAGGGAGAATGTAACATCCCCACTATAATCCCCAATTTAATTAATGCGTATGTAGTTATAATATGTGGCTACAGCCAAAGCGATATAATATGTGAATTGTATTTCCTTGTTTTATTAATAAAATGTGATGCCAGCTGCTAAGGGGACATGGACAAAAGACGAGGGATAAATTAATCCACAAGAGAGGGGAGTGTCTGGGATACTGGCCAAGATGGATCCAAGGGGGAAATACCCATGTATATCAATTTAACCCATTTTCCTAAATTTTCTATTTATATATCAACCTTCCCATTTTTTATTGAGTGTTCCCAAAGCCAATCATTAAATACATGTAAGAGGGTGGGTGTGAGTGGTCACATCCAAAATTTATTGGGAACATGGGGATTTAGTACAATCAACTTGGGGAAGAGTGTGAGTCAGGAAAGGAAAGCCAAAGAGAGGAAATTTGTATGGGTGGGGACAACAATTTTTACACATTGAAGTTTTGTGCATGAGGAGCAAGGGGAGAGCAAGAAATAGAGCTTTAAGTTGATGAAACAATGGGATCAGATTAAGAAAGCAAAGAACCTTCATGAGAAGAGGGTCTCATGGAGGCATTTCAAAGGACATTTCCAACAAAACTATTTTTTCAAGCATTATTATGAAAGAGTTCTTTGAACTCGAGTTAGGAATCATGACGATGGAGGAATATGAGAAGTCGTTCTTTGAATTGTTGAAGTATTTTGACTTCATAAAGGATGAGAAGGGTAAAATCCAAAGGTTTCTAAGTGGTTACCCTCCTTCTATAGTGGCAAGATTCAATATGATAATCCAAAAACTTTGGAGGAAACCATAAGGAGAGAAAGGCACCTTTATGAGCAAAGCAAAGGAAGGTCGGTTTTCCAAAAGGATTGGAATGACAAGATGAAGGGATCATCTTAAGAAAGAAAAGAACCTTGATGAGAAGAGTGTCTCATGGAGGCGATTCAAAGGATATTTCCAATAGAATTATTTGTTCAAGAATTATTATGAAAGAAAAATGAAAGAGTTCTTTAAACTCAAGTTGGGAATCATGATGTTGGAGGAATATGAGAAGCGATTCTTTGAATTGTTGAAGTATTTTGGCTTCATCAAGGATGAGAAGGGTAAAATCCAAATGTTTCTAAGTGGTTACCCTCCTTCTATCGTGGAAAGATTCAATATGATAATCCAAAAACTTTGGAGGAAACCATAAGGAGATAAAGGCACATTTATGAGCAAAGAAAAGGAAAGTCGGTTTTCCAAAAGGCTTGGAATGACAAGATAAAGGGGAAAAAGGATCAAATGAATAAAGGTTTTAAGCCACCCTTTTTCAGAAATAACTCCCAAGCATGTCAACAAGGCCAGGCAGTCCAAAATGAGAAAAAGAGTGTAGATTCATTTGGGAAAAATCCAAGGCAGCATCCTATTCAATGTCGAGGATGTGAGGGAAATCATTTATATAGGGATTTCCCTCACAAAGGAGAAAGAATAAGGATTTTCCAAAACATTCAGGAGGCTGAAAACTGTGAAAGACATGGGAGGAATCATGCCAAGTATTTATGCAGCCTTGGAAAACAAGAAGACAGAGTATCAATCCCCCATGATCGAAGTGGAAGGTAAGATTGACAACCAACCCATAACAATTTTGATTGATTCTGGAGCTAGCCATAGTTACATAAATTCTAACATGGTTGAAATATTTCACTTGCAAAGAAGTAATCATAAGAAATATTGGTCAGTTCAGTTAGCCACGGGGGCTAAGAGGAAAATCAATGAGTTGGTTAAAGATTGCCCGATAGAAATGAATGGACCTAGCACAAAGGTTGATATAAGCATCATACCATTGAGTTCATAGGATTGTCTAATTGGCATGCATTGGTTGGAAAAACATCATGTTGTCCTAGAATGTTACAACAAGACAATCACATGTCTTGATGAGAAAGGGCAGCAAAGCAAGATTCAAGGCATTCCAAGAGTTGTAGTTGTTAGAGAGATTTCAACTATGAAGTTGAAGAAGATCTTGAGGAAGGGATGTCAGATGTTTGCAGCCCATATGGAGGAGGCAACCAAAGACAAAGTGGCAAGAATTGAAGACCATCCGGTCTTGAAGGATTTTCAAGATGTTTTCAGAGAAATTATAGGATTTCCACCAAAGAGAGAAATTGATTTCTCTATTGATTTAGTGTCAGGAGCTTCCCTAGTGTCTAAGACACCTTACTGGGCACACCAGAACTAAAAGAGTTGTAGATGCAACTCGAAGAACTTTTGAAGAAGGGGTATATATGCCCAAGTGTGTCCCTTGTGGAGGCTCGATTCTTTTTTTGAATAAGAAGGATGGAACCTTAAGGCTGCGTATTTATTTCAGGGAGATTAATAAGGTTACCATAAAGAATAAGTATCATTTTCCAAGAATTGATGATTTGTTTGATCAACTGAAAGGTGAAAGAATCTTTTCGAATATCAAATTGAGATCAGGATATCATCAAGTAAGGATAAAGGAAGAAGACATCAACAAGAAATCAATCATAACAAGATATGGGCATTATGAATTCACGATAGTGTCGTTTGGGCTATCAAATGCCCCAGCGGTGTTTATTTGCTTGATGAATGGAGTGTTCAGGGAGTACCTGGACAAGTTTTTGATTGAGTTCTTAGGTGATATACTCGTCTATTCTAAATTAGAAGAGGAACATGAGAATCATTTAAGAATGGTGTTGCAAGTTTTAATAGAGCATAGATTGTATGCTAAGCTAAGTAAGTGCATCTTTTATCAAAAGAAGATTCACTACTTGGGGCACATAATATCAGCAGCAAGGATAGAAGTTGATCCTGAGAAGATATAGGCCATTAGAGGATGGACAACACTAAAGAATGTGATAGAGGTAAGATCATTCATGGGTCTTTCCGGTTATTACCGAAGATTCATAAAAGGTTTTTCAAAGATTGCATGTCCAATCATGACTTTGAAAAATAAGGGAGTGAAATTTGAATGGACTTCCAAGTGTGAAGAGAGTTTTCAACAGTTGAAGGGAATATTGACAAGTGCACCAATATTGAAGATTGCATATCCAAACGAAGATTTTATTGTGTGCATCGATGATGCATTCAAGGAAGGACTCGATGGAGTCCGTAGCCAAAGGGACTGTTGGCACAGGGGCAGACCTAGGGTTCAACGCTTCAACAATGCACCAACAAAACCCTAACTACCGGCCCTTTCGGCAACACCTGCAAAGTAGATGAAGTCTCACCCGAAGTAGAGGCAGGGGGGTTGTAGGCCTCAAGTGTCTACAACCTAGTGTCTACTACCGATCTGTGATCAAAATACTTAAGAGAGCACTTAGCAATTAACGTTCATTAGTCTTTGACCCTTATTCACATCACAGATAAAACGTTAATTACAGAACAATGCAGTATTCATCAAGATCTAAATATATCTACCCATTCATCACATAACATCAAATTAGACCCAGTATTCATTCACATATAAGGCACTAAGCTACTACATCGGATGCATCTAACATACACAAATATTGATCACTAAGCATAAATCACATCAATAACATAGAGCAATCACAAAACATGATATATGCGGTTCACCCCCAGCGTGAGGCTACGTTCACCAACTCTTTGTCTTCTTTATTATATTCTTTCAATCTTCTTACATGCACCGAGCCACAAAACCAACTCCGCATAGGACAGGATATCTGTGTGGACTTCACCAGATCCTCCTTCCCCAAGTTTGGCACAGCATATAGCCTTCTTATAGTCACTTTCACTTAACTCTGCAATTTCTCAACACATAGTATGCACGAAGCCTTCACAACTAATCGCACTTAGAAACCTTTACATATCTTGCACAAAGCCAACTTAGATCTCCTTTTTATTACAATGCCTAGATACTTATTTATACATTTACAAATGGGGCCTAAGCATGGTTAAACCCATGGGAAGACATCCATATCTGTTACATAAGCCCGAAACCCAAAAAGCCCACAAAAAGAGGGCGAGATCCCGTGATCTCCGCTTCACCTGGGCGCTCTATCTTTGACCCACCTGTCGAAGTCCCAAAAATGGTCAAACACGACCAAGGCTATCCAAAACTTGGTCGAGGGCCAACAGGCCCCCAACACTCACCTGTGACTCATCCAGAGTCACTCTAATCTAGGAAACTCTACTTCAAAGGCCTCGAGCTGTCTCCACTTGTTGTTTTTCCAGGGCCTCCTACTCGGCGAACTCCTGAATGATTTTCTCAGTGATAGGTCCTTCCAAGAGTTGTTCTATTGTGGTGACCACTTGTTCCAGTTGTGTGCCTTGTACCTCGATCTTCTCAAAAAGTGTGGAGGCTTATTCCTGTACCGGCTAGAGTCTTTGGGTCACTTCCATGACTCTACTCTAGATGGCATGGACCTGCTACTAAACTGCGCATTGTTCTTGTGACCTTCTCATCTTCTCAACCGCTAACAGTAGCTTCAACTATGCTTGTACTATCGCTGCTTGTTTCTTTGCTTCCTGGAGTTGTGACTCCAATGTCCTTAGTTCTGGGTCCTCTGCAAGGCGCTCATAGGTATGTGCACTTCTATTGTTTATTTTCTTGCATTCTAAGGCCAATGCCTTGATTATCCTGACTGCGCTCCAGGTAGTTTCTTCCCTCTGATCTCTCACTTCCTACGGAGTTCTCGACACTGCTTGAAATTCCAGTTCAACTACTCTTTCTTGAAGTTGTTGAATGGCTTCAGCGAGCTTCCCCACTTGGCTCTTAGTTGTCTCTTCTTCCATTTGTTCCAGGCCCGGCACAGAGCGAAGTGCTCTAGTGACTTCTTCTTTAACTCCAATATGATTCACGAGCAACTATTTTTTTTTCTTTCTGGAGCTTATCTCTATCCTCTGCAAACTTCGCCTATAGGTCATCTTTTTCTTTTTGCACAACCCGACGCTGCTCTAGGGCTTCCTCCTTTGCTTGCTTCAATGCCCCTGTGGCCTGTTGTTTTTCTTCCTGGACCCAACGAAGGCGAGCCTCTATCGCATATGTTATTCTATGTAGCTGGGTAGGCTCATCTCCTACTTCTATGCCCCCTAATGACAACGGTGCAGTAGACACTATGTGACTCGAATAAAGATCCTATTGTACCCCTTTGAGCTCTGCCTCGATCCTGTCATAAATTGTCTCATGTTTGGATTCGCTTCGCTGCAAAATGTCATCGAAAGTATTTGATATAGCTATGATGATGAGGTCAATATCATCCACTATAAGTATAGTCTGTAAGTGGGGCTTATTGGCGCGTGACTTCTTTCGTGTTGAGGGTTTCTTTGGAGAAACATTTCCTTTCTTGGATGTCTCTATATTCGTAAGGGGATATTTAGGCGATGTTACTTTGCCTTATTCCTTCTTGTCATCTTCTCCTTTATCCTCTTCTTTGTCTACTTCGTCACCTCCTCCCCCTTCAGGTGAATGTGGTGTAGTCTCCTCTAATGCGTTGTGCATCTCCTGTACTTCTTCCTTCTTCTTCTCCTTGCTACTTCCTATTCCATCATACTCTTCCCGTGTGACTACAAGACTTTCGATGAGGTCGGGGTCGGAGAGTTCTGTCTGTTCGACTGGTACAAGGAATTTTGCAGGCCATTCTTTGGTTATTTCCTACATATCTTCCTCAGTGAGTTTGTAATAGGAGCGGAACTCTTCCTTGTGTTTGTCTATGCATGCAGTGATGTAAATGAAGTGCATGTTTGCACAAAACTTTGTTATTGGGCTGAACCTATGAAGTGTATTCGACATCATGCAAGGGAGGGATTCAATGTCCCTCTTCAGTTGCAAGTAATAGGTGTGGAAAATTGCATTGGAATACCATTGGTTCACCATGTCGCTCGAATACCAGAGGGTAGTGAACCTCGCAGCTAGTGGTTCAGACAGCTTGAATTCATGGAAGGTTTCTCCCTCTGGCATCTCCCAAGCGATGAAGGCAATGAGAATCAACAACCAACTGAAGTGAAACTCATAGCCTCGGTCTTGCACTTCGTTGTAATATTTCTCCAACTGGTTGATGAGGTAGCTCACCCAATTTATCTGCATCCCTTCGACGCACTTTCCTACAAGGTCAACGACAAACCCCATGACCTGCATTGGTCTATTCTTCCTGATGAGCTTTCCTGCTATCAGCTAACAAGATAGGCACATTGCGCCATTTTGGATGGAGGTTATCTTGTAATGTCACTTTCCTTTCTCCACATCATCGTAGGTGTTCTTTATTTATTGCGCCAGGGTGCGATCTACAACCTTCCCTTGGTAAAAATCCTACGGGTCCAGTCCTTTCATGCTCAATCCAGTGATCCAGTGGATCAGTGTCAGATCTACAGTGATGTGCCTATCCAACCACTGGTAACTGCCATGGTAGCACGATAGGAGGAGTTTAATGCACACGTTAACCTCCTGATGTATGCCGAAGTGTGGTATCTTCATCACATTAAGGATTGTTGATATTGCGATGTACATGTTTCATGGCTGGGGGATTATCTTTGACTTCTTCCCCATTGTCTTTGTCAGTTACTTATGTGGCGCGACCATTCCATAATTATTGTGGTCTGCCAAGTTGAAATCATTGATCTTTAGCGTAAGAATCTATCCTAACTGCGGTCCAACTAAACGTATCCCCTTCGGGAGGTACGCAGTGATCAGTGTATAGTTGAATTCCCTCGAGACGTTGTCACGACTAAGCACTCCATCCAGTCAACTGGCTAATTCACTGAGTAAACCCCAACAACCGGCTCTTCCGGGTAAAAAAACACCTAGCCTATGCCTCTATCTTTGCTTGTCGAGCAGTTCCACTCACCAGTCGGCCTCTCAGCAGACAGAGAGCATTCAGATGGAGGCAGGATATAGTTGGGCAGGACCGACGAGATGAGATTTGCATTCGCCAAGTCTTCGCGATGTTTGCTTTGTTTCTCTGTTGTAGTTTGGGATGGCCCAGATCGACGTGCAGTCGATGGGGAGGCTTGAAATTCTCTCATCGATGAGGCATGTACTCCTGTGGACATGACCCTCTCTGCCATGAGGTCAATCAAAATCTCTTCGAGATATTTCTCTACAGCTCTAAGGTCACTCGACATACATGGTCGAGATCAGATATCTCAAATAGGTGAATGGATTCTCAAGGTAAGAAGAACGGGTCGCGAGGTCTCAATAAGCACTGCGCAAAAGAAATCAGTTCTCTGTGGGCTCGGATAATCACAATTTGCAAAAATTTTCCCGGTAAGACATTCGAAAGATTAAATAGACAATGTCGTAACAGACTCCTTCAACAGGCAGGAATGCCTCAATCAATACAATTCCATCCGTTATGGCGCAGTCCCAACGGTCCAATGGTGATCTTTCCGGAAATAACTGTGTTTCTAGCCGTTCTGGAGCGTCGTTCTAATGGTTAGGATGCTTCCAACAGTTATATTGTTTCTCCACGATGAAGTGATATTCTGCGTTGTTCTTCTATTCTAGTGAGGTTTAATTTCTGCAAGCCTTCCTTCTGCGAAGTCCTCTCTTAAACCTCCTGCAATTTTTCTAGCTTTGCTTTCTTCTTACTGAGTTTTCTTACTTTCTTTTCCTATGATCTGCATCTCTGGATTTCTCTTTCCATTATTGTTCTTATCTCTTCTTAGCATAGTAACTTCACATTGCGGAGGGTCTTTCACAGGGTTCGAGGTTAATACTTTTTCTCTTACTATTTCTGGAGTAGGTGCCCTATTATCCTGCATGGATAGGTTCTTTAAGACTTCTTGCATTTTTTCAACTTCGATAGCTAGGTCTCTGGCCCTCAGTTTCTTTGAATTATCCTCTTGTTCTTCTATTAAGCGTGTTATTCTTCTAGCTAGGAAATCCCTTAATTCTTGCTTTTTTTTTTCTATAGCTTCCTCTTCTTCTTTCCTTCGGATCTGATCTCTCTCAATCCAAGTCTTTCCTAATAAACGTGTAAAAGGAGCATTGTTCTCAACAAACTTAATGACCTCAAATTATTCTTCTGTCAATGTTCCATGAGCACTCATAGTTACATGGGTAAGTATTCCACATAGGGTTATCATATTTCCTTTATACAATCCTATTCCTCCCAATGAAGGAATCATAACAGGCTTTCCAAAAATTTCCCAAGTACTTTCCAGCATAATTTTCACCTGTATTTCTACATCCAATACACAATCGATGTCAAAGTCTCCTATTCTTGTTTCTATGCACTCTTTCTCTTTTAAGATCTCTGATAAATTGATATATCTGTGATCATCCAATGTTTCTTTCATATGCAATAATATATCCTCAGATTCTTTCTGGTTCTTTAGCATATTCTTAGTCTCTTGGCCTTCCTCACGTTTTTCTTGTCTCGTGTTCATCTTCTCAACTTTAGCAATCATTCTAGGGAAATCTAAAACTTCATGTCCAGTATCTTTACAACAAAGGAAAATAGAACCTCTACCAGGGCATTCCTTAGCAAGATGTCTTGATCTTCTGCAACTATAAAAAATAGTCTATCCTCTCTTTCTCTTAAACGATCCCCAACCTTTCTTGTACTGCACAACGAGATCACAGTGATGAACCTGCAAAAAATTCTTTCTAGGATCCTGCATCCACTTGTTAGTCCAAAAGATCTTTCTATGCATAGGAATAACATATCTTTCACTATTTCTATCAGATTTATTCATATCATATCTTCTTTCTTCGAGTTGTGCCCTAGTTTTCAGACTAGGACGAAATCTATCAAACATACCTAGATCCATTCTTTCGAAACAAAAATTTCCACTTATCTTACCTTTATTAGAGCATAAATCTTTACCTCTTTTATTTAGATCAGACTTCTCTTCTTAACACATATCTTCATAAGTCAAGTAGAGTACTGCCCACTACATCAACAGATCTACGCACAAAACTTTCTATTTTCTTCAGTTCCCAGCAATCACAGTTTCGGGTCCCAACAACGGAACCATTAGTTGGCACAGGGGAATACCTGGGGTTCAACGCTTCAACAACGCACCAACAAAACCCTAACTACTTTCCCTTTTGGCAACACCTGTGAAGTAGATGAAGTCTCACCCGAGGTAGAGGCAGGGGGGGTTGTAGGACTCAAGTGTCTACAACCTAGATGGGACACCGATTTGTGATCACACTACTTAACAGAGCACTTAGCAATTAATGTTCATTAGTCTTTGACCCTTATTCACATCGCAAATAAAAACCCTAATTACAGAACAACGCAATATTCATCAAGATCTAAATATATCTACCAGTACATAGCATCAAAGTAGCTCTAGTATTCATTCACATATAAGGCACTAAGCTATTACATCAGATGCATCTAACATACATAAATATTCATCACTAAGCATAAATCACATCAATAACACAGAGCAATCACAACATAGGATATACGTGGTTCACCCCCAGCGTGGGGCTACATCCACCAACTCTTTGTCTTCTTTATTATCTTCTTTCAATATTCTTACATGCACAGAGCCACAAAACCAACTATGCATAGGAAAAGATACCCACGCGCACTTCGCCAGATCCTTCTTCCTTGAGTTTGGCACAACACAGAGCCTTCTTACAGTCACTTGCACTTAACTCTGCAAGTTCTCAACACATAGTATGCATGAAGCCTTCACAACTAATATCACTTAGCAACCTTTACATATATTGCGCAAAGCTAACTTAGATCTCCTCTTTCTTGGAATGCCTAGCTACTTATTTATACATTTACAAATGGGGCCTAAGCATGGGTAAACCCATGGGTTGACATCCCATACCCGTTACATAATCCCTGGACCCAAAAATCCCACAAAAAGGGGGTGAGATCCCGTGATCTCCGCTTCGCTTGGGCACTTTTTCTTTGACCCACCTGTCGAAGTCCCAAAAATGGTCAAACACGACCAAGGTTCTCCAAAACTTGGTCGAGGGCCAACAGGGACCATGTGGTATGCTATGAGTCCAAAAAATTAAAAGATCATGAGAGGAATTATGCTACACATGGGTTGGAGCTCGCAACGATTATACATGCATTGAAATTGTGGAGGCATTACTTTATGGGTAAGAAATTTGAGCTAAGGACAAACCACTATGGTCTGGATCATTTGTTTATACAACCAACACTAAATGCTAGGAAAAATAGATGGTTGGAATTCTTGAGTGAATATGACTTCGAAATTAAGCATATAAAGGGTGAGGAAAATCAAGTGGTTGATGAACTCAGCAAGGGAGATCATGAAGTGCGTATTGCAGCCACCAGCATGTACAGGACAGATATGAATACAAAATTATTGCAACAACAAATTTAGATCAGTAGTATGTAAATATAAAAGAGATATTATAGCAAGGTAATTTTCAGCAAAAAAATTATTTTTATGCATTGAAAGAAGAAAAAATTCTCATGTACAAAAGTAAGGTGTATGTCTTGAATTCTAGTGAGCTGAAAAATGCAGTTCTGAGGGAAATGCATAATGTTTCATATGCCAGGAACCAAGGATATCAGAAGACAATTACAGCAGTAAGAAGCTAATACTTTTTGTTGAGAATGAAGAAGGAAGTAGCTAATTACATAGCTAGATGTCTAGAATGCCAAAAGGTAAAGATAGAACATAGGCACCCAACATGTTTGCTACAAACATTGCCCATTTCGGAATGGAAGTGGGAAGTAGTTATAGTTGATGTTGTTGCCAAGTTTCCCAAAACAATGAAGCAACATGATTCCATCATGATGGTGGTGGAGAAATTGACTAAAACAACACATTTTATTCCAATAAAGACCACACACAAGGCAACAAGTATTGCAAATATCTACATGAAAGAAGTTTCTAGGATACATGGAGTTCCTAAGGCAATAGTTTCAGACAGAGATCCAAAGTTTACTTCCAATTTTTGGAAGGGTTTGTTCAAGGGATTTGGGACAAATTTAAATCTTAGTACAACATATCATCCAGAGTCAGATGGGAAAATAGAATGGACTAACATAATACATGAGGACATGCTTAGAATGTATGTGATGTATCAACCATCAAAGTGAGAAGATTATACTCGTTTAGTTGAATTTTCCTACAATAATGGGTATCATGTATCATTGAAGATGATTCTGTTTGAGGCATTGTATGGAAGAAAATGTAACACTCCAGTGAGTTGGGATAACCCAGAAGAGAGAGCAGTTGGCAAACCATACTTTTTAAAGGAAATGGAAGAGAAGATGAAAAAGATAAAGCAAAATTTGAAGGTTTCCCAAGATAGGAAAAAAAGTTATGCAGAAAAGAATAGGTTTTTCATAGATTTTAAAGTGGGTGAACATGTGTTTCTGAAAGTAAAGGAAAAGAGAAGTTTGATAAGATTAGTAAGCTACCCGAAGTTGGCAGCGGGATATTGTGGGCCTTTTGAAATGTTAGAAAAGATAGGGCCAGTTGCATACATGCTAACATTGCATGCATCCATTAGAGTGCATAATGTATTTCATCTGTCATTGTTAAAGAAATATGTGCCTGATCCTAACCACATAATTGATTGGAATGTGATCCGGGTGGAGCATGAAGGGGATTTCCAGGTGGAACCAGTACGCATCCTAGACCATAAGGTCAAAGTGCTCAGGAACAAATTCATAGGTCTGGTAAAAGTTCAATGGACCTGTTACGGTCCTGAAGATGCTACATGGGAGGATGAAGAAAACATGTGAGAAGATTACCCACAAATGTTTTATAATTTTGAATACCATAGAATTCAAGACTCCATTTTGAGCATCTAGAGTTCTGAAACGACATCTCAAAGTCCTAGAAAACTACTTTGGGGACCCTAATAAAAGAATGGCTCATTCCTTGGGTTAGCTCTGATAAATGGATGGTATATCCCTTGATTTAACCCTGATAAATGAATGGTTCATTCCTTGGGTCAGCAAGTTGAAAGAAACATGAGGTTTTGTTTGGAACTGTTGCTAGAGTTGTAAATTGCATAATTTATTTTCCAAGTATAGTGATGTTAATTTGTATATATGTATATCGACATAGAGTGCACCAAGGACAATGCACAATTGTAGGGGAGGGGGAATGTAACATCCCCACTATAATCCCCAGTTTAATTAATGCTTATGTAGTTATAATATGTGGCTAGAGCCAAATTGATGTGATATGTGAATTGTATTTCCTTATTCTACTAATAAAATGTGATGCTAGATACTATTAAGTACCTATACCAGATATGCAAATATAATCACCACAAATATTGAATACACAATAGATCCACAAA
>JASDQU010206250.1:14430-24511 GCA_032191745.1 Picea mariana
GGAAAAATGAGCATCTTCTCGATGCTTCTAGAAGAAGAAACTTCCATGGTGAGGTGGCTTCCGAATGGTTTGGGTATTACTCACTTTCATGATTTAGTGGGATCATCCTAACCTCCTCACCTTATCCTCTTCAGCTTATAAAAGGAGAGGAGCTCTCATGGAGAAAGTTAGTTGTTTTTGGCTTGGGATTGTTAGCTTGGTTAGAGTGGCTTTGAGATTTGCTTTGTCAAGATAGATTGTGAGTAGATATTAGATCCATGGTCTCAAAATCCTTGGAGCAAGAAGTGTGTGGGGAACGAAGGACAGTTGGAAGGGACCTTATGACATCAAGGCCATGGTTGTAATCTCTCTTTCACATTTAATATGATACAGTAATATGATTCTTTCCTATAAAGCTAGTTGTGTTTTATTGTATGATTCCTTGATCACATACATAGGTTTATATTGAGTTTATGCTATTACTATCACTTTGGTTGGTTGCGTTATTTTGCAGGATCATCATTGTATGAGTGTTGGAACGGAGCTAAGATGGCAATAGCGAGAGGAAGAAACGTTTAAACAGTATGTCACATATCCCTCTTTAGTTAGTAAATTTAATATCTAAAACTTAAGGAAAGCGTCATGTTCTAGTGTGTTTTGTTCTAGATCTAGGTGGATCTAGGGAGATTAGTTAGTGTCCGCACTTACCAATTTATCCGATAACACTAGGATATCAGAAGACAATTCTAGCAATAAGAAGCTAATACTTTTGGTCGAGAATGAAGAAGGAAGTGGCTAATTAAATAGCCAGATGTCTAGAATGCCAAAAAGTAAAGACAAAACATAGGCACCCAACAAGTTTTCTACATCCATTTCCCATTCCGGAATGGAAGTGGGAAGTAGTAACAGTTGATTTTATTACCAAGTTTCCCAAAACAATGAAGAAACATGATTCCATCATGGTGGTGGTGGAGAAATTGACTAAAGCAACACATTTTATTCCAGTAAAGACCGCACACAAGGCAAAAAATATTTCAGATATCTACATTAAAGAAGTTTCTAGGATACATGGAGTTCCTAAGGAAATAGTTTCAGACAGATATCCAAAGTTTACTTCCAATTTTTGGAAGGGTTTGTTCAAGGGATTTGGGACAAATTTAAATCTTAGTACAACATATCATCCAAAGTCATATTGGAAAATAGAATGGACTAACAGAATAATTGAGGACATGCTTAGAATGTATGTGATGTATCAACCATCAAAGTGGGAACATTATATTTATTTAGTTGAATTTTCCTACACTAATGGGTATCATGTCTCATTGAAGATGAGTCTGTTTGAGGCATTGTATGGAAGAAAATGTAACACTCCAGTGAGTTGGGATAACCCAGAAGAGAGAGAAGTTGGTGGACCATATTTTTTAAAGGAAATGGAAGAGAAGATGACAAAGATAAAGAAAAATGTAAAGGTTTCCCAAGATAGGAAAAAACGTTATGCAGAAAAGAATAGGTTTTTCATAGATTTTACAGTGGGCGAACATGTGTTTATGAAAGTGAAGGAAAAGATAAGTTTGATAAGATTAGGAAGCTACCCGAAGTTGGTAGTGAGATATTGTGGGCCTTTTGAAATATTAGAAAAGACAGGGCCAGTTGCATACATGCTAACATTGCATGCATCCATTAGAGTGCATAATGTATTTCATCTATCGTTGTTAAAGAAATATGTGTTTGATCCTAACCACATAATTTATTGGAATGTGATCTAGGTGGAGCACAAAGGGGATTTCCAAGTGGAACCAGTACGCATCCTGGACCGGAAGGTCAAATTTCTCAGGAACAAAGTCATAGGGCTGGTAAAGGTTCAATGGACCTATTACGGTCTTGAAGATGCTACATGGGAGGATGAAGAAAACATGTGGGAAGAGTACCCACAATTTTTTTATAATTTTGAATAAGACAGAATTCAAGACTCCATTTTGAGCATCTAGAGTTCTGAAACCACATCTCAAAGTCCTAGAAAACTACATTGGGGACCCTGATAAAAGAATGGCTCATTCCTTGGGTTAGCTCTGATAAATGGATGGTATTTAACCCTGATAAATGAATGGTTCATTCCTTGGTTCAGCAAGTTGAAAGAAACATGAGGTTTTGTTTGGAATTGTTGCTAGAGTTGTAGATTGCATAATTAATTTTCCAAGTATTGTGATGTTAATTTGCATATATGTATATCGGCATAGAGTGCACCAAGGACAATGCACAATTGTAGGGGAGGGAGAATGTAACATCCCCACTATAATCCCTAGTTTAATTAATGTGTATGTAGTTATAATATGTGGCTACAGCCAAAGCGATATAATATGTGAACTGTATTTCCTTGTTTTATTAATAAAATGTGATGCCAGCTGCTAAGGAGACATGGACAAGAGATGGGGGATAAATTAATCCACAAGAGAGGGGAGTGTCTAGGACAATGGTCAAGAGGGATCCAAGGGGGAAATACCCATGTATATCAATTTAACCCATTTTCCTAAATTTGTTATTTATATATGAACCTTCCCATTTTTTATTGAGTGTTCCCAAAGCCAATCATTAAATACATGTAAGAGGGTGGGTGTGAGTGGTCACATCCCAAATTTATTGGGAACATAGGGATTTAGTACAGTTAACTTGGGGAAGAGTGTGAGTCAAGAAAGGAAAGCCAAAGAGAGGAAATTTGTATGGGTGGGGACAACAACTTTTACACATTGAAGTTTTGTGCATGAGGAGCAAGGGGAGAGCAAGAAACAAAGATTTAAGTTGATGAAACAATGGGATCAGATTAAGAAAGAAAAGAACCTTCATGATAAGAGGCTCTCATGGAGGCATTTCAAAGGACATTTCCAACAAAAATATTTTTTCAAGCATTATTATGAAAGAGTGCTTTGAACTCGAGTTGGGAATCATGACGATGGAGGAATATGAGAAGTCGTTCCTTGAATTGTTGAAGTATTTTGACTTCATAAAGGATGAGAAGGGTAAAATCCAAAGGTTTCTAAGTGGCTACCCTCCTTCTATAGTGGCAAGATTCAATATGATAATCCAAAAACTTTGGAGGAAACCATAAGGAGAGAAAGGCACCTTTATGAGCAAAGCAAAGGAAGGTCGGTTTTCCAAAAGGATTGGAATGACAAGATGAAGGGATCATATTAAGAAAGAAAAGAACCTTGATGAGAAGAGGGTTTCATGGAGGCGATTCAAAGGATATTTCCAATAGAAATATTTGTTCAAGAATTATTATGAAAGAAAAATGAAAGAGTTCTTTAAACTCAAGTTGGGAATCATGACGTTGGAGGAATATGAGAAGCGATTCTTTGAATTGTTGAAGTATTTTGGCTTCATCAAGGATGAGAAGGGTAAAATCCAAATGTTTCTAAGTGGTTACCCTCCTTTTATAGTGGCAAGATTCAATATGATAATCCAAAAACTTTGGAGGAAACCATACGGAGAGAAAGGCACATTTATGAGCAAAGAAAAGGAAAGTCGGTTTTCCAAAAGGCTTGGAATGACAAGATGAAGGGGGAAAAGGATCAAATGAATAAAGGTTTTAAGCCACCCTTTTTTAGAAATAACTCCCAAGCAAGTCAACAAGGCCAGGCAGTCCAAAATGAGAAAAAGAGTGTAGATTCATTTGGGAAAAAGCCAAGGCAACATCCTATTCAATGTCGAGGATGTGAGGGAAATCATTTATATAGGGATTTCCCTCACAAAGGAGAAAGAATAAGGATTGTCCAAAACATTCAGGAGGCTAAAAACTGTGAAAGACATGGGAGGAATCATGCAAAGTATTTATGCAGCCTTGGAAAACAAGAAGACAGAGTATCAATCCCCCATGATCGAAGTGGAAGGTAAGATTGACAACCAACCCATAACAATTTTGATTGATTCTGGAGCTAGCCATAGTTACATAAATTATAACATGGTTTAAATATTTCACTTGCAAAGAAGTAATCATAAGAAATATTGGTTAGTTCAGTTAGCCACGGGGGCTAAGAGGAAAATCAATGAGTTGGTTAAAGATTGCCCGATAGAAATGAATGGACTTAGCACAAAGGTTGATATAAACATCATACCATTGAGTTCATAGGATTGTCTAATTGGCATGCATTGGTTGGAAAAACATCATGTTGTCCTAGAATGTTACAACAAGACAATCACATGTCTTGATTTGGAAGGGTGACAAGGCAAGATTCAAGGCATTCCAAGAGTTGTAGTTGTTAGAGAGATTTCAACTATGTAGTTGAAGAAGAGATTGAGGAAGGGATGTCAGATGTTTGCAGCCCATATGAAGGAGGCAAACAAAGACAAAGTGGCAAGCATTGAAGACCATCCGGTTACCATAAGGTTGCCATAAAGAATAAGTATCATTTTCCAAGAATTGATGATTTGTTTGATCAGCTGAAAGGTGAAAGAATCTTTTCGAATATCAACTTGAGACCAGGATATCATCAAGTAAGGATAAAGGAAGAAGATATCAACAAGAAATCAATCATAACAAGATATGGGCATTATGAATTCATGATAGTGCCATTTGGGCTATCAAATGCCCCAACGGTATTTATTTGCCTGATGAATTGAGTGTTCAGGGAGTACCTGGACAAGTTTTTGATTGTGTTCTTAGGTGATATACTCGTCTATTCTAAATTAGAAGAGGAACATGAGCATCATTTAAGAATGGTGTTGCAAGTTTTAATAGAGCATAGATTGTATGCTAAGCTAAGTAAGTGCATCTTTTATCAAAAGAAGATTCACTACTTGGGGCACATAATATCAGCAGCAAGGATAGAAGTTGATCTTGAGAAGATATAGGCCATTAGAGGATGGAAAACACTAAAGAATGTGACAGAGGTAATATCATTCATGGGTCTTGCCAGTTATTACCGAAGATTCATAAAAGGTTTTTCAAAGATTGCATGTCCAATCATGACTTTGAAAAATAAGGGAGTGAAATTTGAATGGACTTCCAAGTGTGAAGAGAGTTTTCAACAGTTGAAGGGAATATTGACAAGTGCACCAATATTGAAGATTTCATATCCAAACGAAGATTTTATTGTGTGCACCGATGCATTCAAGGAAGGACTCGATGGATTCCTCAGCCAAAGGGACTATTGGCACAGGGGCAGACCTAGGGTTCAACGCTTCAACAATGCACCAATAAAACCCTACTACCGGCCCTTTTGACAACACCTACAAAGTAGATGAAGTCTCACCCGAAGTAGAGGCAGGGGGGTTGTAGGCCTCAAGTGTCTACAACCTAGCTGGGACACCGATCTATGATCAAAATACTTAACAGAGCACTTAGCAATTAACGTTCATTAGTCTTTGACCCTTATTGACATCACAGATAAAACCCTAATTACAGAACAATGTAGTATTCATCAAGATCTAAATATATCTACCCATTCATCACATAACATCAAATTAGACCCAATATTCATTCACATATAAGGCACTAAGCTACTACATCAAATGCATCTATCATACACAAATATTCAGCACTAAGCATAAATCACATCAACAACATAGAGCAATCACAAAACAAGATATATGCGGTTCACCCCCAGCGTGAGGCTACGTTCACCAACTCTTTGTCTTCTTTATTATATTCTTTCAATCTTCTTACATGCACCGAGCCACAAAACCAACTCCGCATAGGACAAGATATCTGTGTGGACTTTGCCAGATCCTCCTTCCCCAAGTTTGGCACAGCATAGAGCCTTCTTACATTCACTTGCACTTAACTCTGCAATTTCTCAACACATAGTATGCATGAAACCTTCACAACTAATCACACTTAGAAACCTTTACATATCTTGCACAAAGCCAACTTAGATCTCCTCTTTATTACAATGCCTAGATAATTATTTATACATTTACAAATGGGGCCTAAGCATGGTTAAACCCATGGGCCGACATCCATACCCGTTACATAAGCCCGGAACCCAAAAAGCCCACAAAAAGAGGGCGAGATCCCGTGATCTCCGCTTCACCTGGGCGCTCTATCTTCGACCCTCCTGTCAATGTCCCAAAAATGGTCAAACACGACCAAGGTTATCCAAAACTTGGTCGAGGGCCAACAGGCCCCCAACACTCACCTGTGACTCGTCCTGAGTCACTCTAATCTAGGAAACTCTGCTTCAAAGGCCTTGAGCTATCTCGACTTGTTGTTTTGCCAGGGCCTCCTACTCGGTGAACTCTTGAATGATTTTCTCAATGATAGGTCCTTCCAAGAGTTGTTCTATTGTGGTGACCACTTGTTCCAGTTGTGCGCCTTGTACCTCGATCTTCTCAAAAAGTGTGCAGGCTTACTCTTGTACCGGCTAAAGTCTCTGGGTCACTTCCATGACTCTACTCTGGATGGCATGGACTTGCTACTAAACTGCGCATTGTTCTTGTGACCTTCTCATCTTCTTGACCGCTAACAGTAGCTTCAACTGTTCTTGTACTGTCGCTTCTTGTTTCTTTGCTTCCTGGAGTTGTGACTCCAATGTCCTTAGTTTCGGGTCCTCTGCAAGGCGCTCATAGGTATATGCACTTCTATTGTTGATTTTCTTGCATTCTAAGGCCAATGCCTTGATTATCCCGACTGTGCTCTGGGCAGTTTCTTCCCTCTAATATCGCACTTCCTACGGAGTTCTCGGCACTGCTTGAAATTCTAGTTCAGCTACTCTTTCTTGAAGTTGTTGAATGGCTTCAACGAGCTTCCCCACTTGGCTCTTAGTTGTCTCTTCTTCCATCTATTCCAGGCCCGGCACAGAGCGAAGTGCTCTAGTGACTTCTTCTTTAACTCCAATATGATTCACGATCAGCTATTTTTTTTTCTTTCTGGAGATTATCTCTATCCTTTGCAAACTTCACATGTAGGTCATCTTTTTCTTTTTGCACAACCCGACGCTGCTTTAGGGATTCCTCCTTTGCTTGCTTCAATGCCCCTGTGGCCTATTGTTTTTCTTCCTGGACCCAATGAAGGCGAGCCTCTATCGCATATGTTATTCTATGTAGCTGGGTAGGCTCATCTTCTACTTCTATGCCCCCTAATGACAACGGTGCAGTAGACACTATGCGACTCGAATAAAGAGCCTGTTGTACCCCTTTGAGCTCCGCCTCGATCCTATCATAAATTGTCTCATGTTTGGATTTTCTTCGCTGCAAAATGTCCTCGGAAGTATTTGATATAGCTATGATGATGAGGTCAATATCATCCACTGTAAGTATAGTCTGTAAGTGGGGCTTATTGGCGCGTGACTTCTTTCATGCTGAGGGTTTCTTTGGAGAAACCTTTCCTTCCTTGGATGTCTCTATCTTCGTAAGGGGATATTTAGGCAATGTTACTTCACCTTGTTCCTTCTTGTCATCTTCCCCTTCGTCCTCTTCTTTGTCTACTTCGTCACCTCCTCCCCCTTCAGGTGAATGTGGTGTAGTCTCCTCTAATGCGCTGTGCATTTCCTGTACTTATTCCTTCTTCTTCTCCTTGCTACTTCCTAGTCCATCATACTCTTCCTGTGTGACTGCAGGACTTTCGATGAGGTCGGGGTCAGAGAGTTCTGTCTGTTCGACTGGTACAAGGAATTTTGCAGGCCATTCCTTGGTTATTTCCTACATATCTTCCTCGAGTTTTTAATAGGAGTGGAACTCTTCCTTGTGTTCGTCTATGCATGCAGTGATGTAAATGAAGTGCATGTTTGCGCAGAACTTCATTATTGGCCTGAACCTATGAAGTGTATTCGACGTCATGCAAGGGAGGGATTCAATGGTCCTCTTCAGTTGCAAGTAATAGGTGTGGAAAACTACATTGGAATACCATTGGTTCACCATGTCGCTCGAATACCAGAGGGTAGTGAACCTCGCGGCTAGTGGTTCGGACGACTTGAATTCATGGAAGGTTTCTCCCTCTGGCATCTCCCAAGAGATGAAGGCAATGAGAATAAACAACCAACTGAAGTGAAACTCATAGCCCTGGTCTTGCGCTTCATCGTAATATTTCTCCAACTGGTTGACGAGGTAGCTCACCCAATTTATCTGCATCCCTTTGACGCACTTTCCTGTGAGGTCAACAACAAACCCCATGACCTGCGTTGGTCTATTCTTCCCGATGATATTTCTTGCTATCAGCTAACAAGATAGGCACATTGCGCCATTTTGGATGGAGGTTATCTTGTAACTTCGCTTTCCTTTCTCCACATCGTCATAGGTGTCCTTTATTCGTTGTGCCAGGGTGCGATCTACAACCTTCCCTCGGTAAAAATCCTGAGGTTCCATTCTTTCATGCTCAATCCAATGATCCAGTGGATCAGTGTCAGATCTACAGTGATGTGCCTATCCAACCATAGGTAACTGCCATGGTAGCACTATAGGAGGAGTTTAATGCACACATTAACCTCCTGATGTATGCCGAAGTGTGGTATCTTGATCACATTAAGGATTGTTGATATTGCGATGTACATGTTTCATGGCTGGGGTATTATCTTCGACTTCTTCCCCATTTTCTTTGTTAGTTACTTATGTGGTGCGACCATTCCATAATTATTGTGGTCTCCCAAGTTGAAATCATTGATATTTAGCGTAAGAATCTATCCTAACTATGGTCCAAATACACATATCCCCTTCGGGAGGTACGCATTGATCAGTGTATAGTTGAAGTCCCTTGGGACGTTGTCACGACTAACCGCGCCAGCCAGTCAACTGGCTAATTCACTGAGTAAACCCCAACAACCGGCTCTTCCGGGTAAAAAAACACCTAGCCTATGTCTCTATCTTTACCTGCCGAGCAGTTCCACTCACCAGTCGGCCTCTCAGCAGACAGAGAGCATTCAGATGGAGGCGGGATATAGTTGGGCAGGACCGACGAGATGAGCTTTGCGTTCGCCAAGTCTTCATGATGTTTGCTTCATTTCTCTGTCGTAGTTTTGGATGGCCCAGATCGATGTGCAGTCGATGGGGAGGCTTGCAATCCTCTCATCGATGAGGCATGTACTCCTGCGGACATGACCCTCTCAGCCATGAGGTCAATTAAAATCTCTTTGAGAGATTTCTCTACTGCTCTAAGGTCGCTCGACATACATGCTCGAGATCAGATATCTCAGATAGGTGAATGGATTCTCAAAGTAAGAAGAACGGGTCGCGAGGTCTCAATAAGCACTGCGCAAAAGAAATCAGTTCTATGTGGGCTCAAATAATCACAATTTGCAAAAATTTTCCTGGTAAGACATTCAACGAATTAAATAGACAATGTCGTAACAGACTCCTCCAACAGGCAGGAATGCCTCAATCAATACAATTCCATCCGTTATGGCGTAGTCCCAACAGTCCAATGGTGATCTTTCCAGAAATAACTGTGTTTCTAGCCGTTCTGGAGCATCGTTCTAACGATCAGGATGCTTCCAACGGTTATATTGTTTCTCCATGATGAAGTGCCAGTCTGCGTTGTTCTTCTATTCTAGTGAGGTTTAAGTTCTGCAAGCCTTCCTTCTGCGAAGTCCTCTCTTGAACCTCCTGCAATTTTTCTAGCTTTTCTTTCTTCTTACTGAGCTTTCTTACTTTCTTTTCCTGTGATCTGCATCTCTGGATTTCTCTTTCCATTATTGTTCTTATCTCTTCTTAGCATAGTAACTTCACACTGCAGAGGGTCTTTCACAGGGTTCGAGGTTAATACTTTTTCTCTTACTATTTCTGGAGTAGGTGCTCTATTATCCTGCATGGATAGGTTCTTTAAGCCTTCCTGCATTTTTTCAACTTCGATAGCTAGGTCTCTAGCCCTCAGTTGCTTTGAATTGTCCTCTTGTTATTCTATTAAGCGTGTTATTCTTCTAGCCATGAAATCCCTTAATTCTTGCTTTTTTTTTCTATAGCTTCCTCTTCTTCTTTCCTTCAGATCTGATCTCTCTCAATCCAAGTCTTTCCTAATAAAATTGTAAAAGGAGCATTGTTCTCAACAAACTTAATGAACTCAAATTATTCTTCTGTCAATGTTCCATGAGCACTCATAGTTACATGGGTAAGTATTCCACATAGGTTTATCATATTTCCTTTATACAATCCTATTCCTCCCAATGAAGGAATCATAACA
>JASDQU010206251.1:8808-28628 GCA_032191745.1 Picea mariana
CAAGGGCGACTATCTTGCTGTCGAAAAAAGAATGTATATTTCCTATCACCTCTTTTTGGAATATTTGATTTTTTTTTGTCTTTTTCATAATTTTAACGAGATTGAAAAATAATAAAAGAATGATACATTACAAAAGAGGAACGAGTGTCGCAAACAAGAAAACTAGTTCCAAGTGCATGGAACATAATGATGCTCAAGGAAAGGAGACATGTGCAGGATAAGGACACTCGGGGAAAATTCCTCCATGGGTCAAGGTGTCAGATCACAGAGGAAAAACGTGTTTCAAGGATTTCGTATAAGGAATGCTTTAAAGGTTTAATTGAGAGAAACATGGATTTTCCATTAGGCCAAAGACACAAATATGAGACCCATAATGCGATTAAGCATGACACAACAATACCCCTTCCATGTAAATTTGTACAAGCCCAGGGAAGGTAAGATTGGTGGTTTTTTCATGTTTAGAGAGTCTGAAAAAACATTAAAGAAGATTCTAGGGAGTAACTTTTTCACCAGTAGTCCAATCGGTTCAAAAAAAGGACTAAACTTGTACTGAAGGGACATCTTTTCAAAACCATTTTAATGAGTGTGACAAAGACAAGATCACTCAGCTATGTTTTCAATTTTAAGGAGTCTGAAAAGAGCTTAACTATGGACTCACAACCTTTTTCTAGGTTTAGTCTCTTTATCCCGAAAAAGTATAAAATATAAATGAGGAGAACTCTCCCAACAAGACAAATCTCTTGAGACGTACCTTTTTTTGGAATAATCTATTCGCTGGAAAAAGAGTTAAACTCATGCCAAATATATGTTCTTCCGACCCAAATTAACGAGTGTGAAGGAACAAGGTCACTCGATGATCTTTTAATACTTTGGGATTCTGAAAAGAGCTTAACTATGGACTTCGGGGGGGTTCCTTTTTCGTAAGTAATCTCCAAGGCCTGAAAAAGAGATAAACCAAAACCAAGGAGAATGTTCCTTTTTCGAGAATTTAGTCTTGTAGGCTCAAAAAAGGGTTAAACTTATGCTTGAGAATACTCTTATAGCTAACTGAATTTCCTACAACATACCTTTATTCGTAAAATTAGTCGCCCGGACCGAAAAAAGGGGTAAACTACCGCTAGATAGATGTCCCTTCAAATTTGATTTTGGCGAGCGTGAAGGGAAACAAGATCACTCGACAATCTTTTCAATTTTAGAGAGTCTGAAAATGGCTTAAAGAAGACTCCAGGGGGATAATTTTCTCAAGTAATCCATACGATATCGAAAAGAATAAATACAGTCTTGTTGGATGTTGCTTTCAAAATTTAAGCGAGCTTGAAAGACAACAAACCGTTCTCATTAGGGAGTCCCACAAGTAAGGCAAAGAATGATGATTAATAAGGATGAGGCTTGAAGACAAAGTCATGGAGGGACTAAAAGGGACTCCCATGCCTATGAAGTACTTCAACATGGGCACCAAAAAGGAAAACAAGGCTCTAACTAGGGTATCCATGGAAGGAAGGCTCTACCACATAAAGTACGACACACTTATCAGCAAGGAAGGTTAGTTTCACAATTCAGTGGGGCCAATGCTAAGGCCAAAGGAACTAGGAAACAGATAATGAAAAAATGCAAGTAGGGAAAAATATAACCTATATTCTATTTTTAAGGTTAATTCCTATTAGAAAGGATTGATACGATGAACAAAATTCAAAGAAAAATTTCTCCAAGATTCTGCATATAAGGCCAATAACACTCATCCAAATGTTAATAGATCCAATATAGATAGAAACTTCAGAAAATAAGAGGTGCTACTGAATACAAAACTTGAAAACAAAAAACCTGGATTGTACAATATGTACAAGGTACTGCACAACCTTACGACTCATGCATGGTAGTAGTTTAGGTAGAGCCCATTGCTAGGCTTTGACCAAGAGTCTCTTCAATAGTCAACCTAGAAGGTCTCCCAAAAGGGAAGAAATCACAAACCATGATGTAATTCCTCCCAAGGTATAGAAACCATGGTCACGACTTCAAGGATAGCCTCATTTGAAGGAAATTCAAAATCCAGGAAATCATGCACATGAGGAGGGTCAACAGTCCAAAAGGGCGAAGAAAACTGACCATATTCCATATGACAATGGAGGTTTTGGTTAGGGTTGGTAGATTCTATCAACAAGGAATCACAATCACAAAGGCTCAAGGATCTAAAAATAGCGATATTAGACTCAAAAGAAAACTCGATATCACTTGTACCAAGAGGGGGAAGAAAGGGCTCCCATGCCCCCATTGGATAAACTAATGGATCAATTGTTGAGATCAAGTCTCGAGAAGGTAAACATGAGTGATTTTTTTTTTCTCAGGAGCAACTGAACATTGAGGATAAGACACAACATAATTTGCCTGTGTCCGAGTAGAGTTTACATGAACACTAGGAATATATAAAGGGTCAACCTACACTAATCTTGAATTAGGATGGGGATTATCATATTCCAACTGGATGATAGTGAAAATGATTCCATTGTGAGTGAAATGTATCACCCGAAGAGCGTAGACACCACATCATTCATAGCATATACATAATCACGCTCGAGAAGCATATTGAAATCTAACGATCCTTGCACCACTATAACATTGACAAGGACAATATTCCCACTTAACGAGATAGGAAACTGAGGAAGAATCCCCAAATACTCACTAGGACTTCTGCCAAAATCCAAAATCTCATGTGAAGTAGTCATAAGCTCGGGAGAACCCAAAGCTTGCCAAGCCAAGGAGGATAAAATACTTGTGGAGGCTCCTTCATCTACAATACATTGGTAAATGTTTTTTGAATTAACTTCAACCTTTATTTGAAAAGGTGCAGAGGAAGGAAGGAGAGGCTCAACAAGGTCATTCCAATCAAATAAAACCATCCTAGGACTTGGAGGGGGTGTGCTCGAAGTGAGAAAAATTCCCTCTTTTTCTGAAAGTATTGAACTAGAAATGCTAAAAACATAGTCGATAGACACATGAATCCCCAAGAGAAGAGTGGGATTAGCTAAATATTGCATCGGCGTGACCACTTAGGTAGAATCAACACTCTCCAATAGAAGAGTGGGATCAACCGAATATTGCATCGATGTGACCAGTTCCTCAACCACTGTCTGAATAGGTTGCGAGACAACATAGTCTGAAGACACATCACCCCCCAAAAGAGGAGTGGGGTTGGGTGAATATTGCATCGACATGACCACTTCCTCAACTAAAGGTTGAATAGATTATGAAGAAACCTTAGAAGACTTAGAATCAGAAGATCTTGTAGACAGGGACCACAATATTCATTCCTCTATAAGTCCAGGGCATAAATGAGTAAGGTGATCTCCCTTGCAAATATTACAAGGGAACTTAGGCTTACATCCTATCCATCTAGGTTTCTTAACATAATCAATGCCCCCAATAAGACTAGAAGTGGTTGGTTTCTTTCCCCCAACATTACTTGTAGGGGCTGGGTGTTGGTCTTCAACATGACTTGCAGAGTTTGGAAATTGGTCAATAACATGACTCTTAGAAGATACATACCTCTCGCTAGTATGACTATAAATGACTAGAATTTCCCCCCCAACATGACTTGCAGAGGTTGGGAGATGGTCTTCAACATGACTTGTAGGGGTTGACGACCTATCTCCAACATGACTAGCAAAGATTGTGTTTTTTTCCCCAACTTGACGTGCAGAGGATGGGTGCACATCTCCAACATGAATTGCATAGGTTATTGATTGGTATATAACATGACTTGCAGAGGATACCAACCTATCACTAGTTTGACTAGTAGTGACTGGATTTTTCCCCCCAGCATGACTTGCATAAGTTGGGTGCTAGTCTTCAACATGACTTGTAGGGGTTGATGGCCTATCTACAACATGACTCACAGAGTTTGGTGATTGGTCGATAACATGATTTGTAGGGGATACATACCTATCACCAATATGACTAGCAATGACTGGAAGTTTCCCCCCATTATTACTTACAGAGGTTGGGTGTTGGTATTCAACATGAATTGCAAAGGTTGACCACCTATATCCAACATGACTCGTAGAGGTTGGTGATTTCTTCTTCTTATTCTTCCTCTTTCTATTTTTTTTAGACTTCCGGTTACTAGTAGCTATACTTTCACCAGAGAAGGAAGAAGGAGGAGGAGAAGACTTTATTGACACAGGAACATCAACATGATTCCCATGACATAAGGTGCTTAACTGATAAGCATCAAGATAATTAGGGACATTTGGAATAATACCCAACCAAACTGCTAGTCCCACATTCAACCCATGAATGTACAATGTGGCCATAAAAGGGACACCGACATTTCCAAAGATAGGAAAAGCACAAGAATCCCCTTGTGAAGGGGTTCCTTGGTTTGTATCATCTGGAACTTTTTCCATGAAGATATTATGCATAGTTTCTTCCCTTGCGGGATCGTTCAAGTCTGTAAAATTCTCACACATTAACTCTAGTGAACTAGTGGTATAAAAAAAACTCCTATAAAGAGGCGGTTCCACGTTTCTAAGTGGAAGAACAAAAATTCCTCATGACCGATGGAGTGGGCGGTCTACCACCTTAGGTCAGAGACCCAAAAAAATTACTGACTAACTCACTATGGAAAACTAGGGAGAACAAAGCACACACTAAAAGTTCCTAAAGAAAAATCAAGTAGAAAACTAACTAGTGGGAAGGAAAATTATGCCAATCAACACTAGAGAAACTTACCGATACAAGTGCAACTCGAACATGGAAGCACCCTCTGTGTAGACTATGCAAAGTGTGATCTGACGTCCACCCTATGTACCATAGTATACCTCTGCAGTGACCTGTGTAAGTTCGTAAAAATTGGCAACTAGGTTTCCAGCTCGTAGTCAGTCACCAGGTGGGTAAAGTCAAAAGTCGGGATGATTGTAATGAGTAGGATAACAAAGTGTGAATCCCTTCAATGGTACCGAAGGAAATTGGTCTGGAATAAAACTGAGGATCTTGAACGGATTCAAGGTCCACGAGGCTCCGTAGTCATATGTGATCAATGTTATTCTCAATAAATACCCTTGATATACAATCCCCACTACGTTTGGTTCGACTTTGGAGGGGTTATCTCCTCTACCTTTCCTTACGTGACCTCGTGTTTATCACTTGTGTTAGAGGGGTGTCCCGGCTAACTCTTAGGACGTTGGAATTTAGACACTCCATATCTCAGAATCCAATATTTGTTTTAAATGGCCTTGAAGAGTTTTCTCTTCACACCTATTTCAAGACCCTAAAAGCCTAGACTAGTTGGTGAACCCTACCAACATAAAGTCTAATATATTTTTAGTTTAGCATTAATTTTATAGGCTTGATTTATGTAAAGGATGTGGTTTTGGAACTGATGTTGTTTGAAACTCTTGCAAAAATGAAAATTGTAAGAACAATGGCAAAGAAGGGTTTTCTTTCTTATTTTTCTTTTAAAATGATTTCAAGATGAGAAGAAAACAAAACACTATGCTAATTTCTTTTTCTTTTTTTAAATAACAATGCAAAGTGAATGCAAATAAAGAAAGAGACCTAAAAAACTAGTTTTTTTTTTTATATTTCTTCCAATCAAAGAAGAATTAACAAAATATGATAAAAGAAACTAATGAATACAACTCATTTTTCTTAAAAATTCAAGCTAAAAATAAGCTAAAAAGCTAGGAAACACATAGAGACAAGAGGATTTATTTCTGTTTTTTTTGTTTTGTTTTGTTTTTCAAAGCAAAGATAAGATAAAAAGAGAAACGAATGAAAGATTGACTCAAACCCTATACCAACTATGTAAATGCAGGGACTCAACATAAACTAAAGGAGGATATAAAACTTGAAAGTTCACTCTAAACATGTAGGCAAACAAAAATAAAACCAAGAAACAAGTTGAAACTGAATCTTTAACCCAAGCTAAGGCCAAAAAAGAGACTCTGTAAGGTCCAAGAAATCCCTGGGAATCCTAACCTTCTATCAAGAAAGAGAAAGACCTCTTTTTTTAAAAACACTTTCAAGACACAGAGACACAGGTTATTGCATCAACAACCTATGTAATGCATGTGGGTTGTTTAACATGCAACAAGCATATGTACGTGGGTAGTAGTGCAGTAGAGCGCGTACATGATCCCAAAAATGGTTTTTTAAATAGAGTTCCTCAACAGTGTTTAGGAAAATTATGCAAGTAGGAAGGCCAATGACATGTATGCATAGGTAGAAAATTTTAGGGATATAACACCTATGAGAGTACATAGGATCATGCAGACTCAAACTGAGCCTGATCTTATAGAGAGTCAATTTTTTAGAGACTTTCATTCAAAAAATATTCCTCCTCAGATTCATATGGGAGAGAGAGCTATCTTCCAGAACTGACAGACCTGAAACTAGATCGAAGCTTTAAAGGGTTCGAGGAGATATGAGACCTCCTGGGAGGATTTCCTTGTTTTAGTGATAAAGGAGGAAGCCAATCAGAAGGACTGGGATATGGATTCTTTCCTTGGTTACAAAACCAGAAGTGAAGTCAACGATGAATTCCAAATTGATCTACATAATCAAGCATGTTGCGGATGGAAGAATACAGATGCACAAAGCTTGATCTGTGGCCCTAGGATTCCCCTAGCAAGAGGGAGAATATTATGACGAGACACTTTCTCCAGTAGAAAGAATAAGTTCACATAGAGAAGCCAAAAGATACATGAGAAGGTGTCTCATGTATGCAGATTAAAGAAGGATTTGTACAGGCCTAAGAACGCACCTAATACATGATATTCAAGATCATACATTTATTTGATGAGCTTGGGGATGGTTTCCCATTGATCCTACATGTGGATGACCTATTTATGTCAGGAGATGAGAAGCTCATAGTTGGGTGCAAGAGGGAGCTCGTTTCAAAGTTAGAGATGAAGGATATAGATTTGATGCATTAATTCTTAGGATTTTAAGTGTGGCAGAGATTAGATGAGATTTTACTTAGCCAAGGAAAATATATTGTTGAGATTCTACATAAATTCAAGATGATGGACTGCAATTCCATGACCACAACCATGACGATAAATATGAATCTCTTGAGTGAAAAATAATAAGATTTTTTGGATCCCATGATGTATAGACAGTTGATTGGATCCTTGATGTACCCAGTTAACACCAGACCATGCATATTATTTGCAATAAATACCTTAAATCAACACATGGTTGAACCTAGACAGGTACATTGGATGGAAACAAAGCATGTGTTGAGGTACCTTCATGGTACAATTGGATATGGATTGAGATATGTCTCAGGTGGAGATGTGAAGCTGTAGGGATATACAGACTTTGTCTGGGCAGGGAGTACAGTGGATCAGAAGAGTACTTTCAGATGCTACTTCAGTATGGGATCATAAATGATCTCATGGTTGAGCATGAAGCATACATCAGTGGCACTTAGTACTTCAGAAGAAAAGTATATTGCAACAAGCGTGGAAAGCTATAAAGAAATGTGGATATAGAAGTTGCTAGTTGGGATATTTAATCTAGAATTGGAGCCAACTTTGATACAATGTGACAATCAAAGTTTCGTGAAGATTACTGAGAACCATGTATTCCATGACAGGTCTAAGCATATAAATATCAAATATCATTACATTCGAGACATGGTGCAGAGAGAATTTTTGGAACTCTAGTACATATCCACAAATGAGTAGATATCAAACATTCTCACCAAGCCCTTATCAAAGAGTGAAGTAGGAGTACTTCAGGGAAAATCTTGGAGTGTTTCCTAATTTCCACCCTCGTTAAGAGGGAGGTGTGTTTTTTCTTCTCATGTCAGATAACCCCTCTGGCCAAGGGTTCATTTGATTAGTCATGTGAGGTGAATGAGGGGGTAATGCACTGTTAGACTTGCTGAGAGAAGAAACATCACATGCATAGTCATAAGACTATGGAAAAGATTGTGTGTCTCCAAACAATAGTTGTGTGCTACTTCAGTGGATGTGTTCCATTGGAGGAGGTTGTGTGACTCCAGACAGTAGCTATGTGCTACTTCGGTCGATGTGGTCTACTAGCAGAGGTTATGTGTCTTTGAACAATATTTTTGTGCTACTTGGGTGGACTTGTTCCACTGGTGGAGGTTGTGTGACTCCGGACAACAGATGTGTGCTACTTCGGTGGATGTGTTCCACTGGCAGAGGTTGTGTGACTACAAACAATAGTTGTGTTCTACTTCAGTTGATGTTTTCCATTGGTGGAGGTTGTGTGACTCCAGAAAATATTTTTGTGCTACTTCGGTGGATGTGTTCCACTAGAGGAGGTTGTGTGACTCTGAAAAGTAGTTGTGTGATACTTCGGTGGATGTGTTCCACTGGTGGAGGCTGTGTGACTTCGGATAATAGTTGTGTGATACTATAGTGGATGTGTTCCACTAGCAGTGACTGTGTGTCACTGGAAAATAGTTATATACTACTTGGTAGTAGTTGTGATCTATTGGATGACACTATAGTAGCTATGTGCTACTAGTTGATTGTCATAGAGATTACCATATCGCTTGATGTAGTTGTGTGTGTTACCGCTTGATCGCAGAGATCGTGCCTGATGATTCGAGCTACTGAAGGCATTATAGAAGCCATGTGCCTACTAGTAGATTGCAGAGTAGTCAATGGACTACAAGATGAAGACATTGTGAAATATGCCTCCCTATCTAAGAGGGAGTGTTGATGTTTTGGTAGCTGCAGGAGGATATTTCCCTCCTAGATGACATTTCTTATATGTGGAGAATTTTTCAGAAGAAAGAGATCCTTTGAACATATATTGAAATACCCTAGAAGAGAATTCGACCCAAAAGAATAAAGTAATAATGAAAAGACACTTGTCTAGAGAAGAATTTGATCCAGTATAGTGGCCAAGAAGACTATAAATAGAGGACATCTTGGCTCATTTGTTCACTCACTCACACTCTCCCAACTACACATAAGCAAGGCACAAGTTTGGAGGATGTGATAGAGTAGTTTCAAATGCACAATTTATTCTTGTTCAGTCTTTTGGTATCTCTCTCTTGTGTGTTACTCCTTGAGGAGGTGTGCTACCTTTGTATGTTGTTGATGTTGCAGTTGTGGTGGTATTTCTGGTTGAGCTATCACTTGTGCTAGGGTTTATCTGATTGGACTTTCTCTGTGAACTAAATCTATCTAAGTAAAGGTTAGTGTGCTCAGGGGTGGCATATATGAATGCCTATGGTTGGGTTACAATGATTTGACATTGTCTATGGTTAAACGAGCATACCAAAAGTTCCAACAAATATAAATTTTAATTTTCCTTTGAGTTGAGTGTTTGGGCCTTATGCTTGTTGTTGTAGTTTTTTTATATATTTCTATTCTCCTACAAAACATAAAGTGCACAAAATATCCCATGAACAAAAAAATAAACATTAATTACAAGAAGGAAACCTCAAGATCTTTATTTTATGAAAAAACTTATTCTTACGCTCCCCATGCAAGTAATCTTTGTGAAAAATATGATAAGGGAAGTAAAGGACATTAAGAAAATTTAAACACTAGGTAGTATTCCCATTGATCATCTCACATATCCCATGACTATGTTTGGGTGTTGTTGCATGAATACCATTTTGGGCATCAACATATTTGGAGAGAGATTGAGAGACAAAAGATACAAGGACAAGGTATGCTAAAGTTCTACTAATATTGTGATAGTTTCTAATATTAATATCCATACTTTGCATTTTTAGGGAATAATGGCATTGGATGATAATGGGAGTACTTTTGAGAGGTTCATATATTGTATGAGTGAAATATTTCTCTTATGATACTTCAACATATAATGATTTATGTTTTCTGAAATTAGTTGTTTTATACTAAATCCATTCTTTCTTGATTGCTTAAATAACTTGTAGATATTAGATGTCATTCCAAGGGTCTTCCTATCCCCTTTGAAGTCAAAAACTACTTTCCATTTCCTCTATTGGTTCAAATTTCTAGTTTGTCCTTGAATTTTCTTAGAAACATCAAGACAAGCCTAAGTTCTTAGGGTTCAACTTTTGCAAGAGCTATTAACATTGCATCACTCTCTAAATATAACCTAAGGACTGTCTTTTTGAAATTAAAATCTAGATTTTGGGTCATACTATTCATTATTTATTGATCTTACATTCGTCTACCATGTACAAGTTTTTCATTACTTTCTTTATAAATTAGTTTCAATTTTTTAAATTCATTTATCAATTTTCAAGTCCTTTTGGTTCTTAAATCTAGTTTCACTTTTATTTATGTTCTTATTTTTTATCCATTTAACTATTCCACATTCTAATCAACATTGCTCATTATTATAAAAACACAAAAACACATAGGGAATACTAAAAACATTTAATACATTTTTAATTTGTCAATTTTAGTGCTCAGGCCTTACGCGTAATATTCTAGTTTTCATATACATCTCCTCTCTCCTCTAAAATTAGAATGCACATAAAACATTAATTAAAATAAGGCAATCTCCAAGTCTTTATTTTTTACAAAACCTTCTTCTCACTCTTTTCACATTTAAGTACTCTTTGTGATCAATGCAATAAGATATGTAGAGGACCTTAAGATAAATATATTTAGGAAACACCACAAAAGATAAAGAGAGCATGTTGACTCAAAAGTTTTCCAAACTCCATCCTCCCATTTTGAATGTAAAATCCCGACTATAATCCCAAGTTTAATTAATTCATAATATAGATATAATGTATGGTTGTGGCCAAGCAATGTATATGTAAATTGTATTTCTCAATTTTAATAAATAAAATGTGATGCCAGCTACTGGGGGACATGGAAAAAAAATGGGGGTTGATTAATCCACAAGAAAGAGGGTCTAGAAAGGGGTTTTAGCCATGAGTTTATTTTTCCCAATCCTTTTCCTAATTTTAATGCTTTGTGTGAACCTTATATTTTCCCTTGAGTATGGAAGAGCCCAATAATTGAATATTTGTAAGAGGGTGGGTGTAATCAGTCACATCCCATAGTTATTGAGGACTGATGTGAAATACAATTATCTTGGGGATGAGTGGAAGTCAAGGAAACAAGAAAAAGAAGGAAATTTGTATTGAACATTAACCCCCTCTATTTTTTTTCTCTAATTTCTCACTCCTAGTTGTTCTGCTCTAGAATGGAACCCCTTCTCCTTCTAGCGGCCTGGTATTTAACATAGCCCGATAGCCATATAGGGGTAGGGTTTTGACTTCCTCAACCCTCAATTGTGATAATGTTTAGGACCTTCTAGAATATTCTTGAAATTAGATACGTGGCTAGCCCCATATGTGTGAGTAATGAGGGCTAATGTGCCATCCTCTCGTACAATGGTGGTCAACACAGTAGGTCAACTTGTGGGAGGAATGAATTTTGCATATGAGCTCTGATTGATGTGATGTTTTCACTATTGGAAAGGCCTTGATGTGTAGAATATCATCACGGAGTATGAGGTACTACTTGGAACATTTTGACCCAAAAATGGCATTTTGATGCCTCAAAATGGCTTCATAAGGTTTCAAACCCCAATTTTCCAAATTGGGACCTGTCATCAAAACAACCCTGCAAGATGATTCCTCTAACGTTTTCCACCTTGAAATCATTGAGATAGATGAAAAATAATATAATTATCCAATCCCGATCAGAAAAATAAATAGTAACAACTTGTTGTTGCAGTGTAACTCACACATGAGTTCACTCTTTAGGCATGAAAACCTGGTTCTTCAGTGTTCATATCCAAAAATTCTCTAGAATTTTCCTTCCATCATTGCTCTAGCTCAAACACTCCTCTCCTTATTGCTCCAATTCTCCTCTTTTTGTTTCCCTAACTCCAATGCTCCTCTCCTTTCTCTTATTTAATAGCATTGGTATCTTGTCTTGTGGGCTCTTTGTAATCGTAGTTGTTGTGTCTATGATAGATTACATTTTCAACTTGTGATTGAGACAAGAGGTGCTTTATACAACCTAGAATGGGGGACATGTGTAATTCCTTTAGTGCACAACATGTATTTGACATTTGGAATTAAAAAAACAAATTAATAACAAAAAAATATTACAATGTCATCCATAAATAAAATATTTCAATGTCCACCTTAAGTATATATGCATGTATGTATGTATATTATTGGAAATAGTTTTTTCATTGATGTCAAATATAGGGGGAGCCTACATATTTTCAAGATAAATATTACAATCCTACAGATGTTCAAGATAAAGATTGCAAGATGGATATTGTTGAAAGTATTATTTTTAGTCAGTTTGGATACCCTATATTTAAATTCATTTTTACCCTACATACATAAATCAAATGGGAGCACAAGTTATATGGTTGGAAATATTATTTTGATAAATTTCCAATGGTATGTGGAATTCCATCTAACTCCTTAAGAATGGGGAGATATCAATTTTTTCACCAGAAAACCCAGCCAAAAAATTGAGGTTGGCTTAGCGAGTCTTTACAAGTCGACCTTGAAAGTGGAGACAAAAGTACTATAAACATGGGATATATTTTCACATTTTTATAGAAACCAAGCAAGAGATCAAGTTGAAGGTGCGCATAAGTGATCTAAGGTGTGCTAAAGGTGTTGGGGTGTATTTCCAGGATCTAAAAGTGTGCAAGAGAAGTATAAGGTATTTTCTTAAGGCCTTTCTTGTTATCAAGGTCCTCTATGAAATATTGAAGGTTTGTGATGCTACCATGTGCATTATTTTTAGGTTGTGATGTTGTCAGTGGATGTTGTCGTTAGTGGTTGTTTTCATCATTGGATGTTTCCCTATGAACCTTAGATCCTCATTTATTCACACTTCATTCACCGCACTCTCCCTTTCAACATAATTCAAACATCATTATATATTCGAGCTCATACACCAAGGATTTTTTCTCAACCAAATCATATTCAACAATTCGTGTCCAGGCTTCAATGAAAAATGGGCTTAAAAGGAAAACAATCCTTCCAACTGGTCCCAAACTCCTTCCATGTTTCATGCATGGGCTTGCTAATAGTTTTCAAATGCTTAACAACCATAAGATATTCCTCAAATTAAAATATCAACCATTGATCTTATTGCTTCCTATTGAATCAATACATTCTTAGGCAATGCGTCTTTGACGCACAACAACCATCTGATTTGGATCTTGGATTGATTTTATCTGTTGATCTCACTATTTATACTAGAACTCATAATACCTGTCTTATTGCTCCTATATAGATCAATATCATCATATCTGGTCCTTGGGCCACATTTAATTTCAGTCATCAATCTGCGATTAAGTTTATTGAGATCACCAGGAGTCCAAAACACTCAACACTACCTCGACCGTTGTATCGTTTATCAAGGATTTTCATTGATTTGATCAGAGACTTAATCTCCACTATCTATCGCCATCAACATGATCAAAATTTATTTTTTGTCCCTTTGTCATTTTGTAATCTAGTTATATGGGACCCACATAGATCAACAGTTGTCATCTTATCTCATTCATACGTCGACCAATCATCTAGATTTCTCCTCGAAGATCCTTTGTTGGAGTCCCAATATGTCCTCACACTCAAGATTTTCGATGGATTCAATCCAATAACTAATAGGATGTCTTCATCCATTGTAGCCTCGATCTATATTACTCTGAATAGATCACAATTGTTGATCAATATGAATGGATAGAGCTGTCATAAATCAAAGCGTGATGGAATATTCTTCAATACCCTCCTTTTGGAGTGGTGAAACCTCCCCAACCTTCTTATCACCTTGAATGACAATCTATGAAGGTATAGAAAAGGAATATTCTTTGATACTTTACACTTTTTCTACTTTCATGGCACTATCTTGGTATTTGCATGGCATTGTGTGAAGTTTGACACATGTATTTGATGTGGTGCTGACATGGAAATAACTTGGCATTGACATGTCCTCCACATGGACTCCTTCCTCATGTATTGGATGAACATCCACACTCCTAATATTTTGGCACACAAATCAAGACCGGGAATAGAACATTCTTCGATTCTCCTACTTCAGCGTGTAAAGCAAAGGTGAACTATTTCACTCCGACCATATCACTCTAATGGATAGTCAATGTCTCTTCGCTATGGCTTTGATAGATCAACGGTCAAGATCTTATTTGATACAAGTGGCATTGACTTGGAAACTAACCTCATGCTGATGTCATCATAACTTCCAAATCTTGTTTGTACACCATGATGACTTAGCACTTTGACATGTAGTTGTGTATAGTGTATTACACATGGTTGTTTATGTCATCCTATTGTGTCATCCACATGGGCCCTTCTACGATTGTTGGGTTTCGTGGCATTGACGTTGAAATGACTTGGTATTTAAGTTGTCTCACCATCGTTCGAAGTCCTTCCCATCCAATCAATGGTTCAGTTTTATTCGTTATTTATCTAATAGATCAACGATCCATTTTTTTTAGGAGACTCTTCCATCAGAGTAACTCAAGATGGAATGAGATAAATACTCTGAAAAATCAACTCCAAAATACTTTCACCATAGCATTGAATTCCGAATTCAGGACTGCTTCTGGATGTGGATTTGTTCGGATATGGACCTAAGGTTTAATCTCATTTGTTCATTATTAACATACAAACAAAAATTATGACACTAAAAGTTATCTCCTTTTGCATAGTTCCATGGCTCTTGTATTTTCATTCAAACAAAGATCCTCCACTCTTTCATTATAAACTCATCGAATTCTATTTCCTTTATGCATGTGGGATATTGTATTTTGCATTTTCTTCATTTTATTCACACATGGATCATTGATCTTATTGAATGATAAACTATCAAGGAATCACACTTTCTATGCTCACAAAACTTTCATGAGAATTTAATCAATGCATCTTCCTTTGAACCTCTACAACCTAGCCATCATGCACCCTAGAAAATATATAGATGTGCAAGAACCTTCTCAACTTTCTCCATCTAGTTTAAATTGCAGCACGAAGATTCCTCTGTCTTCCTTGGAGTCGTGTATGGTGTTAACACTCTGTAAATTCTCAGAGGTTGTTAGGAAAGAAGAAATCTATGAGAGGTAACTTTATCCAACCACTTCGAAACTGGAATCTAGCCCTACCATCTTTAGAGAGGGATCTCTCTGTATAATTTAGCTTTGTTTTAACTTTAATATATTAGGCTAGTTATATAAAATAAGATTGACTGGTTTGTTGTTTTTGTTGAGTTGGCTGAAGGGGATTTACGCATCCATTGGGTAATGGGGTTTGTGTTATAAAGATAGAAATCTAAACCAGAAACAAAAGATTCTTTTCACAGGGAAAGATAATGCATTCGTTGGATTCTTTTAGCAGTAAAATGATGAATAGCAGAAAATATGAGAATATCAATTAAAGTAAAGAAGCATTTAATAATTTCTTCACTGTAATATCAGAAGATAAACATTAAGATCTTTCAAAGTCTGAAACAGGGTATACAAAGATAAATCCTGAAACATGTGTTACTTTTAAAAGATTTACATTAGAAAACAATATGACAACTGATCAAGAAAAACATTCAACATAGAAAAGAAAACATCACCAATGAATAACACACGAGAATCCTATGAAAATGTCTCTTTGTATTAATGGAAGATCTCTTGAAAAAGATTATAGTCTTGTAGTTTGCAGGGTGTAAATATCAACCCTCAGTACTTCAAAGTTTGAAGTATTTATTATCAAAATTACATACGACCCTGTCATTAAATATTAGGATGTGGCAAATCTAAATTTAGCTAACTAACTTAACAAGATACAAAAATTTAGGAAACTGCTTGATGACGTGTTGAAACTTCATGCTGATTTTTGGGGTGAACCGTTGGTGAGCCTCTACATGACCTCATCTGAATGGATAGCTGACTAGGCTTGGACACATCATCGATTACTCGATCAGATTGCAATTCTATTCCCATCGAAGGTGACTGGGAATGCTAACTTTGAGTTATCTTCGGTATACTTCATCCATCTCTGTGTACTTGGAAAAAGTTGGCTTGATGATGAAGATGTACCAGATCTCATGCTGTATACTGATGTCTAACTATAAAGCATCTAAGAATGCCTTTCCCGTGATACTGCCTTGTATTCCTAAGAATTTTGAACTATCCTTAGCCACAGTGGCTAGTTTCTTTTTGTAATTGACAAGCATCATTAACTTATCGTTTATAACTCTCATACCAGGCAAGCCTTTCTTCTGCAGAGCTTCGATCTTGCTGAAAAATCTTTGCACTCCCGCGTCCATGGTCTGGACCTTTTCCTCCAACTGTAGCATCAGTCTTGTCTTGGTTAGGACCCTCTTGACCTCAAGGATGGTCTCTGTCCTATTTTCTATCTTCAACTGCTCTAGCTCCTCTCTGGTTTTGGAATTCAAAAATTTGATGATCTCAGCAGCTTTTGTGGGCATCTCTCCCAGTTCTGCTCTTATCTTTTCAATAGCTTGTTGACTTCTTTGCACCAGCTCGTTTTGCTTGAACATGAATTGTATCATTGGCCATATTTCATTCATGGACTTGGTGATGTCCATCCAGACACTTTCCTTGACCTCGGAAAGTGTTTTTCCTGCTACTATTTGCTTTTGAAGCTGTTGCAATTCCTGTTTGAGTTGGTCTGATGTTTGTTTTTCCTTGGAGTAGCTAGTATGGTAAGAAGACTTGAGTTCCTGAAGGTTCTCAATCTCATTTTTGAGTCTGCTAATCTCTGTCTCTTGTAAATTCATTTCTTCCATGGGTTTATCCAGTTCAACAGTCTTCTCCAGGGATGTCAGTGGAGTTGCCAAGGGAATTTCTGCTACAGACGTTGTGCTCACTCTTGTGAGTGGGATTGTGCTTAGTGGAATGACCTCCATGGGCTTTGACTGCTCCTTCTCTTTCACTAGTTTTTCCAATTCTGCTTCCATTTCCTTCAAATGTGCATTCTGCTCCATGATGAGCTTGAGAATCTCATCCTTTTCCCCTTCTGTCTCTGCTATTTCCTTTGCCTATGAATCTTTTGTTGGTGGAAGTTTCAGCTGTTTCCTCAGAGACACTATATCGACATTTTTATTTTTGAGAATATCCTCAACTTCTTTCACATTCGAGGGATCATATCCAATCTTAAGGACCAGTTCCTCCAACATCTTAATCCTGTTATCCTTGGCAAAGGATGATATTTTTTCTAACTTCAGCTGCGTCTGGACATTGTTCAGAGATACTTGTAACTTGGAGGTAGTAGTAGAAGCATGTGCCAATGTGGAGAAAACCATTTCTCCATTTTGCATGTGCAGATCCATTTGATCAGCTGGATTCACATCTTTAGTCTAAAACTCGAATGTTTCCCTTTTATAATCGGTGATTACTTTCGGGTCTGGCACCTGTGCTTGTAGAAACGCCATGTGCATTCTACCCTTTTCAGTATCGAATGCAGAAAATAGTCTGTGTTGTGTAGTGGATGTTTGCTTCTAGAACTGAGCATTTGTGTTGTTGGTCAGCGTCTGATTTTTCTTTTTGATCAGATCATACTTCTCAAAAATACTCAATTTCGGTCCTATTTTTATCGGCTAGTTGGCTGGTGGAGTATCTGTAGGCTTCTTTGGCAATACTGTAGTCATGATTTCTGCTTGTGCTAAGGAGTGACCGATCAACCTCCATAGTTGTAGTGGATTGAATTCCCTTTTCACGAGCCATGTCGGGTGCTTGACTGGTTTTTGGCATCTTGGTGTGTAGCTAGAACTCTTTGGACAATAATCCAGTGATGGAAGGCGAAGTTTCCTTCCTGGGCCTTTTATCCTTGACAGCCTGTGGCATAGTTATCTATGAGATAGTGACCGAAAGGTCCTGCTGCTCTGTCTCAACTTGAGTGTTTGGCTCCCATTCTGTCTGGTTGGCGAACTTCTCTATCTTAGACCTGTATGTGTGGACATATGGGATGTTCTTATTCTTAACTCTCATCTCTGAAATTATCTCGCAGGGGTCATAATGCCATATGAAGCTAGCAAAAAAATTCATTTCCTTTAACAATCTATCTGCTTCCTCCTCAGCGCCTCGGCTATTGCAGATGAATGACCCAATCTGCCCTTTAATTCAAAGCTGCTGCTTTTTCTTCAGAGACACAAAATGTATGTCATCTGAATTAATCATTTGTCTTGTGTATTCCAGGGAAAATATTCTCACGGGAAGATACTTGGGTAACTTGTATGGAGCCAATTCGCACCCATACACTCTAATATCTATGTGGTCCTGGTATAGGTACCAGTCTCCCGTCTTTGTAAGATTCGAGAGGTGTAGGATCCTTTGAATTTCCTCATTTATTCTCAGCTCGGGTCTACCGCTGAGCATGCTCACCATGGGATGGTATAACTGCTCGATAAATTGTTTGAAGCTAAATTCTGTAGAGTTGTCTCTGAGAAACGAAGTCCATGCTATCACCGCCTGTGGCCTCCCATCCTTGTCCATCTTCTGCATCGAAAAAGAGAATTTTTCTGCTTGAAAGAATAGGAACATGTAAGCCAATATTGAAGAATATCGGAACATGCCTTCCGTGGAAAAATTTGAAAATTTCTTATGAATGCTATCTGTAAGGAAAGTGCTATAGTCAAACTACGTGGTGGGTTTCTCATCTGTGGAGAAGATGGATAGAAAACCCAATATGGTTTCATCCACCCACTGATCCGAAAAATACCCAAGGAGGGTGTAGAGCGATGAGATGACCTAGTTTCCCTTCACTGAGAACAAGGATGAAGGATACGAGGGATTTGTAGTGGGGAGCTGAGCGGCCTGTGGGAGAAAAATCTTGAAGATCTAAGATCTTTGGGGGAAAGATAATTTCTGATACAGTTCTGTGATAATTTCAAGATTGAACGGTGAGACGGATTTGGCTCTGGGTATCTGCATCATCTGCTCAAAGGTTTCATATGTAATGAGGAAAAAAAATTCTTTTAATGAAGAAACTACGACTCTCTGGTTGGGGAGGTAGTGAGCCTGGCATTTGAGGGCGGATTCGGGGAAATGGTGAACCTGGGGGAAAATATACAGGGGAAGGTTTGACTCCCAGATCCCAATCTCATCACTCTGGTCAAGGAAAACCTCTTTGAGCCATGAATACAAGTCCACGATGTCAAACTTGCATCTGGTGTCTACAATTAAATGGTCTTTGTCGGCCAGAGGGATCCTGTCGAGGTTGACAGGGGGCGGGAGGAAAGGATTTTCCTCAGCTTCTGTTCTCTTTGATTTTGGTGCCATCGCTGTAAAAATACCTGCAAATCAAATAGTCGTTAGTGGGGATGATGGTGGCTTTGGACAGTTGACTGTAATGGAGAGGAAAATGGGGAAAATATTCTCTGGTGCGGTGATAGGGTAAATGACGAGGGAATGAAGGGTAAAGGTAGTTTTGAGTGAACGGATACCCGTTGGGTGCGGGAGACAGGTCAACAGGTTAACGAATAAGTTAGCCAATAATAAATTGCTAGTGGGTTGTTTAGAACGTGAAATGGCAGGTGACAATGACTGAAGAATACGACTAGGCGACGTGGCAAGGGTTGATTGGGGAGTAACCATGGAGAGAGGACTTGTAAAGGGTAAATAAGGGGAATGAACTAACAGAGTAATGAGACATGACCTCTAGGGGAAAAACGTGGATAGTGATGTCATGGGGTGACAAGGTATGTCAGACTTTGGGAGGCGGTGGGAGTCTGACCCAATAGATTCCTACAACGTAGATGGAAAAGGGGCCACTAGAAAACATTCCATTCCAGACCTCCCCCCCTCCATTAAAAATAGATCAGTCCGGGGGTCCAAAAAACACCATAAGCCATTGATTTGTGTGCTTTCTTTTCAACCGTATATCT
>JASDQU010206253.1:3196-13649 GCA_032191745.1 Picea mariana
ATACAAAGTATCTTTTATAACTATAGCATTTTATGTTGAATATTTTCTACAAGATACATAGTATCCTGTAGAAATGTATTTTTGATGTCTCAATACTTGCATTTGACATAGAAATTGTTGAAGAAGTTTGTAATGTTGTTGATGCTAGCGATTAGATTGCTAGTGTTGGTCTTATCTCTTAAATGCTTGTTATTATTCATGGAAATGATCGTGTAGGTATTGAGGCCACAACAAATCTCCATTTACTTTTTATTTTACAAGCAAAAGGAAAGCGCGCCCCCCCCCCAAAAAAAAATTGAATTATAATGCCTAATCCTTTAATGCTTGAGCTTAATGCTATTTATTTTCCTACCTTGAAGGAGTTGGTGGTTTCATATTGATTGATGATTTCCTCTAATGTGTATTGATTATTCCTTTCGATCTCATTATTTCAAATCTTCATGATGCTTATCGACCTATGATGTTTTTTTGACATTTGTATGATGTAATTGACAAGTTATATTCATATATTTTGTAGATTCTAAAGTTCTTAGTGATTCTATATGGTTGTATGGTTTTATGTTCTATTACATGTCTTGAATGAGTTTGTTTTTGATGATTTTTTTGAATGAATAATTCAAATTATGCATCCTCTTGCTTACATGTTGTGCTTAATGTCTTCATAGGTATTCTTTCACATGTTGATCCTAGTCTTCTATTTCAAACTCTAAACTTGAATCGAAAAATCACTAATCCATCCTTTGAGTTGAAGACTTGGCACATGCATTTYTTAGGACACTTATCTACAACCACCATGATTATTGTTGAAGAAACCCAACACTCATTTTTAAGTTTTCTTGAAGAAAGGGAATATAATGTTTGTGGAATATTGGAAAATATCCTTTTAATCACTTGAYTGATCTTTTTMTTTTGTTTTGCAGGAGCATGTTCATAGGGCCACTTCATATACATGACTAHTRCAKCCTTGACATGCATGTGRGGAATCTCTCGATATTATTCCTCTTTCCTAGACCTYTTTCTATCCATATATTTTCTAMAATTTGAAGCCAACCACCAACAWTGTGGACTAAGTCGTGTATTTCCAAAGCCTCTTCTGAATTTCCCTTTTTATCACCATTGAAGTGATGAGACCGAAGCCTTSATATTTTTTTAKATCTTTGATCCTTACCAGGATATCCCTCATCAGGAAGTGAGTTACCTTGAATGATAGTTTCCTTACGGTTTGAATCTCCCAAGGCTATTGGATCCACCTTTCCTACAAACCTTTCCCTAAGCCTCTTCGGATTGATATCTATTGGGTTCCTATTTCATACCTCCCAACCTCCCATAGGATGGTGGAGTGTAAAATCCCTCCCTTTATTTTCTTTGATTCTTTTCTCTAACCAAATATCATAGTTGGATTTTTTTCATCAATATCTTTCCAACGACTATAACCATACTTAAATCCTAGTTTCAGATCAAAATTTATGGCATCCCAAAGTTCCAAATCATTCATTCACACTTTCCATTCCATTTCCTTGTGGAATCCACATGGCTTCCTAACTCTTTTTCCATTCTGACGTCACATTAACATACATGTTGGTGTGGCACCCACCACATGTCATATTCATCATTGATATTTACATGCTTTAGGTACCCCATTCTTTCCATTGCATACCCCAGGATGATGCCCTCAGAACTCTTTATCATGGAAGATCCATTGATCCCTAGCACTCGATCTCCCCTCGGCTACATCCTCTGATTATTATTCCCTCTCCAATAGATCCAACGACTCTCTAAAGTCGAATATCAACACCCCCAATATCATCGGTGCCTCAATTTAGTCAGAGGTTAACACCTCACTCCCTAGATGGCACACTTTACACATAGAACTACCATGACCTACCACCTGGCATGAGATGTGGCACCCAGGACTCAACAATAATTATTATTTCAAAACTCCAAATCATCCTGAAATGTGTCACATCACCCAAATGACACATGGATCCATCCTATGCTTGATGCGTGCACTTAAATGGCTATGCACACCCTCACATGACACTAGGCTCTATCCAACTAGGTGTTGTTACACCTCAAAATTACTCACTTCGATAGTGTCACAAGTGTCGTCATTACAAGTGTTGTAAGTGTCACATCTTGTCCGCAAGTGTCGCATCTTGACTATAAGTGTTGCAAGTGTCAAAAACATCATACTACCATATTGCATATGTCGTGACTCTAACGACATCATAAAGACTCTTAAGACACCTCAAAGGGTGGTTTGGAAGAACAGGAATCACTTGACAGGAGGTACAATCCTTTTACCATTGCAAAAACCACTCAAAAAATGAATTTTGGAGAGGAGTGCTCCCCTACCCAATGTCAGGGAGTGCTGGCGCTCCCTGAGCCTCTTTGGGGGAGTGCTTGAGTGCCCTGTGCACCCTTATGGGGGAGCGCTACCCTTTTTTAAGCAGATTCTAGGTTTGTTGAGGAAAATAAGGGAAGAATCCCTCAATTCCTGAAGGTAGTTGGATTCTAATAGATGGTCAAGGCATGATCTTAGGGGAGATCCTCAATTGAAGGAGAGGAATCCTCAACTTATCCCAAATATATCTCAAGTGGTTGGACCTCTCCAAGGTTATATAAGGAGGCCTTCTCATGGTGAAAGGCACAATGGAGATTGGGAATTACATCAAACTTATGATCTCATGAGGGATATGCCATCAAAGAAATCAATGGAGATTATTTGAGAAAAGGGGTTGGACAAGGAGAACTAGAAGAGGCTGTTGCACCTTCATTCAAAGGATTTTAAGTACTTTTACTTGTTCTCATTAATATAATCAATGCTTGGTCTGTTTATTTCAAACTTGTGCTTGTTCCATATGATTTTTTCTGCAGTTGATGGATCTATGATTGAGCTAATCTTAGTAGAGTAGGAAGTCCATTGTATCTTTGTTTGTCTTACATGATCTATCAGGGAGCTCAAGATCGAAGCTCGGCCAGGACTTTGCAAGAACAAACGTTGCTAATAAGGTAGATATATTTCTCCTTCTCTTTCATTCATTATCTTGATAGGATATAAAATGAAGTCAGTGTCCATGCTAAGCACTTTCTGTCTTGGCCTTAGAAGTCTAGAGAGCAAGAGGGAATCCACTTGTCCGCAGGGGGATTCACCTTCAACAGAAATTGGCGACTCCACTAGGGAGGAGCTATGATTTTTGTTTCCATTCCTAGATCTTGTTTTGGCCCTTTACCCATTGATTTGATCTTCTCCACATTGTCTTTTTATTCTTAGATTTGTTTGATTGCCTCATTATGTCATCAGGATCACCATGATTGACTGAATTTCCTTCATTTTTTGAGTTTTTAGACATTTTTTTTAGTTTTTGGAGCAGAGCTCTCCTCCCCTGTTGTTGTTAGAGCACTAGAAATCCCCTGTAGCCTTACACAGAGTGCTTGAACTTTCTGGTACCCCTTACACTAGAGAGATACCCCATGTTTTTGAGAAATTCTCCATAATTTTCATCTTTTGAAGCTATTTCTGGGTTTTGGCATTTGCACAGGGTCCCATACTCTCAGTCCATCTTGATATTGGCTTTCAAACACCCTTATTTCTGAGAATTCATCATCTTTTGTTTGGGATTTTGACATCTTCTTTCCTTGCCTTGAAGCCACTCTTTGTCTTTGTTGACCTAGAGTTAACTTGTTGTTTTCTTCTCCTTTATCTGACTGAGTGAAAACTTTTGTGAGGAAATCCAAAGGTCTATGAACTTTTCATTTGATCTTTGAGGTCAAATTTCCATCATTTCTATTTTGTTTGAGGTTTTTGGTTCTTGTTTGCAATTTGGTTATCTTTGTCCTTCTTGTTTATTTCACGACGAGAGTGTATTTTTTGTTTTGTGTGAAGTTTTCTTTTGATTGTTTAATCTTGAAGTCTAATTGACATTTAGAAGTCTTGCATCTTATTATCATTCACATATAAGAAAAAGGACATGTTTTAGTGATTGGTTTGGATATTAGAAGGAATTTATGAAATTTTTAGCATTTCATCGGATTTGAGTGATAAAAAAATTGATTGAGGACATTGCATATTAGTGTTTGATAATGAAAACAACTTTTTCTCTTTCCCTTAAATAGGCCTTCATCGAAAGAAATGATTTCTTATCATTTTCTTGTGCATTTTTGGGAATTGAGTTATCATACCATCAGTTTCATTTTCATGCACCCTTTGAGTAAAGAACAACCATAAAATCAACACTAATTAAAAATTATCTAGAACATTTTTTGTTTTAGGATCTTCCACCAACATTAGACTAGGATTAGAACTTTGGATTAGGTTGTGAGTAAAACTCTCCAAAGTTTTCAAAATGAACATTAGCATCCTAAGATTGGGAAAGTCAAATCCAATTGTCGTATAGGCTTTCTGGGATCCCCCTCTCACACAGGGGTTACACACGAGGTCGCATCCGGGTGAGTTACAAAGATTATCCCTCCATGGTTCAACTATTTGTAGTGGTTGGATCGTATATTGGGGGTCACTTGAAGGTATACCCATGATTATGTGTGGGATCCTCTCGAGTTGATTTCAGACTTGTTATCCTGCCCATACATTCATATCAGACTGTTGACTGTACCCACCTAGGGGCTGACTGCGAGTTGGTGTCCATAGTTGCCATAATACTTAGGTACTTACATGAGGTGACAGTGAAGGGAAGTCTCACTGTACCTAGGATAGATATTGGTCAAACTCACTCGAGCTCCTTGGAGGGTAAATCCACAATTAATGCGTGGAAGCTTGCACCAAGGTGAAAGTTCGTTAAGCAGGTCACCATTGTAACTGTTCCACCATATCCTAGCCCCTTATTGATTTTATCACGCGACGTTGGATTTCATCACCAACTAGTATGATCATCAAGAGAAGTTTTGTTTGTTTTCTTGGTTTTGATTCCTAGATTTTATTAGCGTATGTTGTTTCTTTTTGTTAGTTGGCCCTAAATTTTCAGCGTGTACTGTTATTCTCCAAAATTGATCTTGTAAACAATAAATGTTTTAGCCGATCACTTAGGATGCAAGGGATACCTCTGGAAGGCTACTAACCCTTACCTCCTAACCCTCCAGAAGACAACTATCGTGGAGAGGTAGAAAATCAATCTGATGCTCGAAGTGTTGTTTCTCCTCCGTTAGATAACTCAGAAGGTGCTTTGGTTATGGTTGAGAATCCCACTCCTCGCACTACATCTATGTCGGTAACCCCTCTAGAATACTTTTTCTTCGTTTAGACTCCCTTGGGAACGCCATAGACGAAGAGGTCCCACAATTACTGAAGAGAGATTTTACCAAAACATATATGGGATCCACAGAACCAACCTTTGGTGATGAGTATAGGACTCCTGTTCATCCTACCACTACAGTAGATATGAATCCCACACTTGATCGTTCTGTATGGAGGAATTTATCAGGGCGCGATCTCTATGAGAATTTTGAATCCTTTCGACAACCCTTCAATCCTCATGACACTCATGCTGAAAGTGGGCCATCTGGTCAAATGATGAATCACCCCATCGATCAAGTCATTAAACCTACTATTGTGTCAGCACAAGTCTATCTTAATTCTGGACTCATCACCTCTACTCATTCCCAAGGCACTTCAATCCCTACCCCTACTTTTACAAACTTTCACTCTACAGCTCCACATGTTTCGCACGATCCTCCTATGACATCTTTTCACTCGAGAATGTAGACCCTTTCCAACCAAATACAACCGACTAGAGGGAAACCACCATCTAGAGGACCTATCCCTCCTAGAAGACCACCATCCTATGGTAGGACTACCCCTCCCGGGGGACAACCCCCTTTTCATGTTCTTCCCAGAGGGAAACCTCCCTTTTCCAGTCATACCCCAATCATTAATCCACCGCTAGCAGGGGGGAAACCTTCGTCTGCTGGAAACGCTTCACAATATTGGGGAGTATCTTTAGGAGGCACATTTACCCAACCCCATGTTGGGGGGCACTCATATCATAACCCACAAGGAGTAGTATCAAATATTGTTCCTTCTGGACTGTCTTATGGACAACCTTATCTGGGCGACATCCCAAACACCACCTAGAGTCCTCAAGGACAACAACCTTATCCTCCCCATGGGTCCTATGTGTATCCGCCTCTAGGATGTACTCCCTACTCTCCTCAAGGGCACAATGTTAATTCTCTTTCTGGGCAAGCAAATCACTTGGCTTATAATGCTCAGAACCCACCGAGTTATGCAAATTTTTCTCAGCCATCATTGAATCCTGTTTATCCTAGTCAACAACAATCATATGTAGGAGGACCTACTAGTTATAACTATCCACCTAACCCATTTTATGGTCCTACTAGTGTTCCTATGCCACACCAATATCATCCGTAAATTAACTGACAACTACCCTTCCTTGTGACTCTGGATCTCCCAGAATTGTCTCGGTTAACTAATGATCCTATTTTTCATTCACCAGTTTAGCCAGTTATTCCAGCTAAACTTCCTTCTGATATTCTGAAATTTGATGGAAAATCTGGCGAAAATTCAAATAACCATGTGATGAATTTCCATTTTTGGTGTTCATCAAACTACCTCATGGATGATTCTATACGTTTGCATCTTTTCCAGCGAACACTTATTGGCTCTGTAGAAAAGTGGTATATCGAACTAACACGTGATTATTTTCATGATTTCAACTCCCTTGCCATGTCTTTCCTCACACACTTTCAACTATCTATCTGCTACGAGACGAGTATTGAACTCTTGACCTCCCTTTGTCAAATAGACTCTGTGCATATCTCTGACCATCTTCATGAGTGAAGATGACGACAAAGGATGATCAAGGTAATCATTCCTGACATATTATTGGCAGAATGGTTTACTAAATCACTTTTACCCACGATCGCTTGTGATGTTGCTATGGGTGCCATGGTCATTGAGGAAGAAACTATTTCTCAGGCTCAATACTTATATTTGGTTTATTCACAATCTGGTACTTTGTATGATTTGCTTCCAAATGTTGCTCGAGATAATACCGATCCATCTAAGCCATCATCCTCATCTCATGCGGATGGCGTTATTGGTTCCGTCAAAGCTCAATCTACATCCCAGTCAAGTGCAGTTGCACCTTGATCTACTTACATGTCTACTCCTATTTCGACCACACCCTCTACCTCTTCTCATACCCAAGTCTTCGAGGTAAATGCAGTTCATTCCACCTCCTCATAGCAGATTGGAGGTAAGAAAAAGACAAAGAATAAAAACAAAAAGACTAATAATAATGAACAACCGAAAGCTCAAAACCCACCACCTACTAACGAAAAGAAACCATAGTGGAAACTAAAGTTCCAATGTCTTATCTATGGTGACGATCACTACACTTGAGACTATCCACATCAGGATGAAGTGGCCAAATGTTTTAAAGGAAATTCCCAACCCGTCGTGCTTACTCATCCTTTTCCTCAACAGAAATCCATGGTTGCTCAAACCCCCTCTCCCGGGGGAAGTTCTAGTCATTCTCATCATGAGACCTTGACAAGTGCACATATTTATATGTTTAATGGGATTTATTTGACCACTCTCTCTAAGACATATGACACACCAGGTAATCCTAACAAAGGAAAAGACACTAACGGTACCAGTACTTTACCGGATCCATCACCTTCCTCCGTTAGCCCTCCATCGGTTAATCCTCTATATGGACCACTTCAGATTGAGAAACCTACGTTCCACTCTATCTTACGCCCTCCTAAGAGCACTGTCCACAAAGCTACCTTTAATCCTATTTCACGTGCCTCCCAAAACTACAACATTGTTAAAGATTTGGCTCAAGCAACATGTGCTATGTCTACGTTAGAATTTCTATAGCACTGCCCAAGTCAACGTAGAATGCTCTTGGCCACTATTGGCATTGTTGATCTTGAGTCGACCAACCATATCATGTTTAACCTAGAAAATTATGTGTCTCGACTCTCCCACCAACTTTCTTTCCAAGTTAATGTTGTTGTTCACAATCAACAAATCCATCGAACTATTATGGATGAGGGAGCCTCAACTTGTGTCATGTCTTTAGCGTGTTGGAAAAGTTTAAAATCACCTGCACTTAACAAATCCCAAACGATGTTACACGCCTTCGATGGGTGAGGTTTCCATCCCCATGGGCTTTTGCAGTCCTTGTCTATCCAATTAGGTGGCAAAACCGTCTCTGTTGACATCAAGGTGGTAGATGCTCCCCTCGATTACAATTTGTTGCTCGGAAGAAGTTCGTTCTATGCTATGACCGCTATTGCTTCGTCAATTTTTCGATGTGTGAAATTTCCTCATCAAAGTAAAATTGTCACCATTGATCAGTTGGATTTCTGCACACCTGATGCTCGTGCTCCTGCTACCAACAATATTCCTTTCTTGGGAGATCACAAAATCATGTATGAAAGCGTTGGTGTTGGCTTGTTGAAATATTCTAGCCTCATGGGTACCTTCCCTACACAACTTCCACCCACTGTACATCATATTTCACCGATCAATATGATTTCGACTATGGTTTATCAATCCTTGGAATCATCTGACCCTTGGATTGCACCCAATCCATTGGAATTCGATGCACTAGGTGGCACAGTGCCACTTAGTCCAGCCGAAACCTCATACATTGCCATCCAATCTGCCTCTCCCTCTTCATATGACCAGCATCTCTTGGCACCCAACACTTCTTCGATACCATCATGGTTAAATTCCTTGTCATCTGCAATCGACTACATTTCTCAAATGTTTCCTTCCAATGAATCCATAATGGAAATTCTTAGCCTCGACGATGTACCTTGGGATGATATCCATCATCGGTCCTCTTTTCTTCCACCTCTCGAAGAAATTCAAGAAGACATACACTCTATCTTCCCTCTTGATGTTGTCGATTTTCTGCAATCTCCCATCCTCACACAAGATACTCTTTTTGAGGGGAATTTGGGCAACATATCATTTACAATCGTTATTGATATTTCGATCAAGGAAGGTGTCTTGGAAAACATTAACCTCGAATCTAATTTCTCACTCGAGGAAGTGGTATCTTATATTGCTTTATTTAATTAATTTTGCGATGTCTTTGCCTAGAGCTATGAAGAGATTCCCGGGATCGACCTGTCAATCATTGTACACGAGATTAAAACCTGCCCCGGTGACAAACCTATTTGACAAAAAATCTACCCAGTCCACCCTAAAAAGACCGCGGCTATTAAGGTAGAGGTTGAAAAGTTATTGAAATATGGCTTCACTTATCCTATTCCCTTGAGAGAATGGGTTTCCAATATCATTTTGGTTACAAAGAAACAAGGGACCATTCAATTCTGTGTTGATTATAGGGATCTTAACAAGGCTTGTCCAAAAGATAACTACCCAACACCCTTTATCGACCATATTATTGATAATTATACTGGTAGCGTAATTTTCTCTTTTATGGATGGTTTCTCAGGGTATAATCAGATTGACATCTTACCAACTAATCAACATAAGACAGCCTTCATCTCCCCATGGGGAACTTTCATGTATCGAAAGCTACCATTTGGCATTAAAAATGGTGGGGCTACGTTCCAGTGGGTCATGTCCTACGCTTTCCATGATATCAAGCATATTGCGGAACCTTAGCTTGATGACTTACCCTCCCACTCATCCAGTCGATCCGACCATCTCGGTCATCTACGAGCTATATTTCTTCGATGTCGGTTCTACCGCATTCGTCTGAACCCACATAAGTGTATTTTCATTGTTGAATCTGACCGACTTCTTGGCTTTGTTGTCTCCAAGGACAGGATTCAGGTGGATCCCTTAAAAATTCAATCTATTATAGCTTTACCCCCACCTACCAACCTACAACAACTCCAAAGTTTGGAGGGGAAAGAAAACTTTCTTTGCCGATTTATTTGTAACTACGCTGAGATCACTAAATGCTTCATGCGATTGTTGTGGAAATATGCCCCTTTCATCTGGGATGACACTACTCAACGATCGTTTGATTCTCTCAAGCACGCACTGACTAACACTCCTTTGTTACATCCTCTGGACTATACAAAGGATTGTATCCTTTACTTAGTGGCCTCTACTTCCACTATTGCCATGGTGTTAGTTCAAGAGGACTCTTCCAGTGAAGAACATGTGATCTATTACCTGAGTAAAAGTCTATCTGGACCCGAACTCCATGACTCACATGTTGAGAAGTTGGCTTTGGCAGCCATCATCGTCGTCCAGAGATTTCATCACTACATTCTGTTACGCACCACCATGGTTATCGCAGATTCAAACCCCATGTATCACATCCTGACATGTCAGGTGCTTGGGGGAAAATACTCTAAATGGATCGTAATCCTTCAAGAATTCGATCTTGAATTTGCCAAGTCCAAATCTAAAAAGTCCCTGGTGTTCGCAGAACTCATTTGCGGTTCTCCCCATGCTGATGAAGAAGCTGAGCCTAGA
>JASDQU010206254.1:0-13114 GCA_032191745.1 Picea mariana
GGCATTCTGGAAAAGAAAAAATGAAAGAAGAGGGCTCAAAAAACCCATCAAATGTTTTTATCCTAAGTCGGGCGATGATGTGACATTTGGCGCCCATGCAGTCACAGTCATCTCGTCAGCTCCCTATCATCAGTGTCCATGTGTTCCTGCCAAGTCCTCCCTGCAAGCATCCAAAAAATATCCATATGGTGAAGTTCAGAGTGTGGCCCGTCCTGATCCCAATGCAGATAGTTCATGAAAGTGAGGCATCAGTTGAGACCTCGCCTCACCCCATAAATGGAAAACATGAAGAGAGCGACCGTAAAGGAAGACTGTCAATTATGGATAGATTTTCCTGTAAAGCACATAAATACTCCTGGCTCGCATCTGACAGAGGCTTGCACAATCTGACAAAGAAGGCGCTGACTCAAAACATTAATGCAGTGGTCCGATCACACTCCTGGTGGTTGCAACAATTCTAAGTATATGTATGCAGTTTTGATATTTTTTTATGGTCGATGGTTGAGATACGCTTTCATATTGTAAAGTTTTGATGAAGCTCTGTTTCTTTGATTATGTAAAGGGATTTGAGATTTCTTATTTAATCTAAGTCGACCTTCTTTTCTATCTCTTTTGCCTCTGATACTGAATGGCTCGAGCATGGATGATCCAGTCGAGTTGTTGTAATTGTATTGTGATGTATGTTTGATTTCAGTCCAGTTATAACTTCATTCAGTTTCCTAAAACTTTGAACCGAAGAGGATCTTGTTTTCTGAGTTTTTTCTTCTTGGGCTGTTGGAAGACCGGATGTCCATAGCAGAACTTTACGTTCTCCTTACCATTCTTCCTCCTACTCACATATTCTACACCTTACTTACTGAAGTTGAATCAATATCTCATCTGCCTGTGCATACCAGTCCAGTTTTCTGAGTTAAATCAATATCATATTGATTATGTGCCCATTCGACCCCCCTTAAATTTATTCATTGTGACATACAAACAGATGGGTATTGGGCTTACCTCCCTTGAAATCAGGAGGTGACTTCTAGTGCTAACACGTCTCTTCACTAAAATCTCTATATAAGGTCGTTCATTAATTGTTGTAACACGTACTGGAATAGTATATAATAAATATATATTTTATATATCTAGACCCACCAAATATCCTCCAATTGGTATCAAAGCCAAGATATTGGCATATTTGTGGTTTAGAAAAAAGGGTGCACTCCATTTCATTGTACTTCCTCTCTCTATGTGAAGAAAGTTTTTCATCGAGGATCAAAAACAAAAAAGGAAACAAAAATCTATTTTTTTACATGGAGGACAAAATTGATAAGTATTCACATAAAAGTTAATAACATGAAAAGGAAAAAGGTAAAAGTAATATTTCTTTATGTGGAGGAATAGATTTACAAGTATTCATGTAAAAGTTAATAACGTGAAAAGGAAAAAGGAAAAAATAATCTCTCTTTACATGGAGGATAAGTTTGTAAATATTCACACAAAAGTGAATAGCGTGTGAATAAGGAAGACTAAAATAAAAGTTATCATATTCTTTAAAATATTTAAAGACGTTTAACCTTGAAGGTGTAGCATTAAAAATCTATTAAAAGGAACCATGAGAAATTCATAAACTTCAAGGAAGGCCTCAGATGCCACATGCAACACATCATCCAACACAAGCAATACGTCACCCAATAAAGAGTTAAATGATGAGTTAAATGAAATAAAAACCATGGTGGATAATATCTCCAACAAACTCATTGGTGTAGATATAAAATAATTAAAAGCCTCAATGGATGAGATCTCTAACAAACTTAGCAATATGGATAATTTTTTCAAAAAAATCAATGAGATGGATGATTTCTCCAGAAGAGTTAGTTTGGTGGAACAAGGATTAAAGGCATGGGGAAAAAACTACGATGAGCGCAAGGCCCCGTGTTACATCATTGGAAAATGGAAATAAGGAATTAAATAGCCACAGTTTCCACTCTCACCACTCCATTTTTCCACCCCCAAAACATTCGTCCAATTTTGGATCATGTTAGCACTAGAAGTCACCTCCTGATTGCAAGGGAGGTAAGCCCAGTACCCATCAGTTTGTATGTCACAATGAATAAATTTAAGTGGGGTCGAATGGGCGCAGACTCAAGATGATATTGCTTTAACTCAGAAAACTGGACTGGTATGCACAGGCAGATGAGGTCTTGATTCAACTTCAGTAAGTAAGGTGTAGTATATGTGAGTATGAGGAAGAATGGTAAGGAGAACGTAAAGGTCTGCTATAGACATCTGGTCTTCCAACAACCCAAGAAGAAAAAACTCAGAAAATAAGATCCTCTTCAATTCAAAGTTTTAGGAAACTGAATGAAGTTAGAACCAAACTGAAATCAAACATACATCACAATACAGTTACAACAACTTTACTGGATAATCCATGCCCGAGCCATTTAGTATCAGAGGAAAAATAGACGGAAAAGAAGGTTGACTTAGATTAAATAATAAATCTCAAATCCCATTACATAATCAGAGAACTAGATCTTCATCAAAACTTTACAATACGGGTGCGTAGCTCAACCATTGACCATAACAAAATATCAAAACTGCACATATATACTCAGAATTGTTGCAACCAGCAGGAGTGTGATCAGAACACCGCATTAACATTTTCATTTGGTGCCTTCTCTATGAGAATGTGTAGGCATCCTCATGTTAGATGCGAGCCAGGTGCAGTTATGTTCTTTACAGGAAAATCTGTCCATAATTGACAGTCTACCTTTACAACCACTCTCTGCATGTTTTCTATTTATGGGGTGACGTGAGGTCTCAACTGCCACCTCACTTTCATGAACTGTCTGCATCAGGATCAGGACGAGCCGCACTCTGAACTTTACCATATGGAGCTTTGTTGGATGCTTGCAGGGAGGACTTGGCAGGCAGACGTGGACACTGATGATAGGGAGCTAGCGAGATGACTGGGACTTGCATGGGTGTCAAAATGTCATATCATCGCCCGACTTAGGATAAAAACGTTTGATGGGTTTTTCTAGCCCTCTTCTTTCATTTTTTCTTTTCCAGAATGCCACTTCCTAGGGAAAACATCCCCTCTATGAATAATGTGTGCTAACAAGATGCACCCTTCACAACGGTCAATTAAAAATATTAATTATTACATATATTAATTATTGATGATAATTTAGTTATACTACACTACCTTTTAAATGGACCTCAACACAACCTCTTCAGTACCCATTTCTTCATACCAACGTAGTTTACCACAACTNCCAGTACACTGCAATGTTATACCGACAAAGTTTCCATCAACTACGTTGACTCTCCTTTATTCATCGGCTAGGTTAATAACAACAACACCGATTCACCTAGACTTTTCCCTAGTGTGAGCCAACTTTCACTTAGATTCTCAGCATGCCCCCAACTATCCTATCTTCTTCAGATGATGATTTTCCTCCTGACATTGGAACCAATAGCTCCTCAGATATAAACATAGGTGTGCATGGACGAATGTATCTTAAACCTCTCAATATTTCTCAAAATACTTACATGATTTACAGAACTAATGTTTTATGTTTTATATCATGTCCTATTTCATTGTTGATTTGATATACTAATGACATATTTGTTTTTTTCACATTCATACATGTCACCTTGCAAGAAAAAAACTAGCAAAGATACCATGGTAGAGTCTTTCGTAAGTGGAAGCCGACAGGAAGAAGAGCCTGACACCCTAGGGGTTGTCTATGATGATACTACATGAATCTTAGAGAAAGGGGGAACTTCACTCAAAAGGGGTGAAATTTTCTAGATGTTCAAGAAACACAACTTCCCTGTGAAGGATGAAGATCAAGACAAGCTCAAGATCTTTAAAAACATCCATAAGTTAGGATTTCATAGGGTGGTGGATCATGCAACATTTTTTCCTTTTGTGTACGTGATTAAGAATGTAGACATTGACAATCGATATATACTAAATGATGAGGGGAAACCCATAACATCATTCTAGGTAGTTGACATAGCCCAGTACTACCACTTGGAAAAAGGAAGTTGATCACTAGATGATGAATTTATCAAGAAGTTCCCACTCAAGGCAAAGGATCTATTCAAAATATGGTACAAGCTAGATAAAACATTCAAACTTAAGTTGTTTGGTTAATATCCAACTATCTCGCTAAGAACACCATATCAATACATTGTGGTGATGCTATGCAAACTATATGGGGATCAAGATGCATCGAAATTCAATTTATCCCTAATGGCCCTAATATATTATTTGTTGATGAGGAGGGATCTTTCAATTGGGTCGATATCCTATCATCAACCCTAGCAGAGTCCATATCCGTCAAGGAGACTTCTCCCAAAAAATTCCTAAGATTTCACATGTCGTCTTACCTGCTGGATATGATGTGTGTGCATCAACAATATCCCAAGATGGGTTGATTTTGGAACCCAACTGACCCCCCTATACATATCTACTTGGTTCTCTGTGAGCACAAATACCGAACTGAATATCACAAGATCTGTGATCACTTCTTGTCACCTCTCTAAGATCTCATCTTCGGCTCACCCACTCCATGTATGACCGATAAAGCATTGGAAATAATCCATAAGATTGGATATTGGTATCTTATGGTGCATGGGACATATATAAGAGTGTACAGAGCTACCAAAGATCCTCATTTACTTCTTAGGTTTGTACCTGACATATTAGTGCTTCAATATCGCCTATGAAACTGTGATACACAGAGTCAGGGAAGTGGTATATCATGATAAGAAGGATATCTGGCCTACGCTACCATTATGGGTCAGATCATACTCGTTCAGAAGCATTAAACAAGCCCAATTTGAAGTAGGCATGCTATTATCATTCCACTTCAAAGAATAAAGGTTCCAAAGACATGATCCAAAGAAAGTGGTCAAATATTATTGCAGCCAACACAAACACACTTGGGAATACACATCAACTACCTGGGAGGAGGAAGAAGTTCATTGTGGTGCCCAGATGTATGAAGAAGTTATCACCAGGAGGAAGGGGAGACCTTTGGGAAGAATATATTATGAAGAACAAAAGAAAAAGTGACAACCACTACAAAAACTCTGAATTATGGGTCAACCGAGGGAGAGGAGATATCACTGGACAAGAAAAGAAGGAAGAAAGAAAAAGTCCAAAAGAAGAAAGAGAACACTACTGAGAATAAAATAAAAACAAAAGAAGCTAAGGACAAAGTAGAAGTTGATGCAACAACAACAATATTAGCAACATAATCAAAGAAAAAGGAAACAAATGAGAAAGTAGTAGAAACTGAGGCAGAAGCAAGAACAATAGTTGAGAGGGAAACCACATAAATCATAGAATTAGAAAAAGGGTAGCCGATGAAGCTGCATACAAGGCCATTGAAAAAGAACAATGAAAAAGGGATGAGTAAGTGCTAAACAATGATGCTTCTCCTATAGATATTGACATCCCATAGACATCAACAAAAGTTCCCATCACCAGTGGTATCCTTCATGTTGGTGATATGGAGTTAGGGCTTTGCACACCTTACAAGCCTAGTAAGGTGGTTAACCTAGAAGATTTCAAATTAGACAAATCCACCGGTAAGATCGTACACCAATAGACTAGGAAAGTCCCAATTATTGGAGAGAACCCATTTTCATTCATCACGGATATTGTTGGATTACTGAGAGGGGGGGTGAATCAGTAATAGAGAAATTTAATCCTTTTTCACCATAAAATTCAAGTGTTATAACAATGTATCATTATCATACAATAGTTGATGAGTAATTAAACAATGAACAAAAGAGAAATCACACACATACACAATACACCAATGTTTTATGTGGAAATCCAAAGCGGGAGAAAACCACAGAATGATTTTTCTTATATGTCTTTAAGAATTACATTCATTTGAAGCATCAACTTTCTTTGTTTTCCAACTGCAACTAGAAGGAGGCTCCAACCCCCTAGTTTCTCAGACTACAACCTGAAGGAAGCTCCAAATCCCCAATTCTCTTGGTGCAACCCCCTATGTTCTCCAACTACAACTGGAAGGTGGCTACAACCACCTATCCTTGCCCCGTCCAATCGCCCTGATGTAGAAGTAGAATGATGGAACCACTGTCACACTATCACTATGAGATATATTGTTGTAAACCTGTACCAATCAACCTGCACCAAACAACCTGTACCAACAACATGAACCATGCATCAACCTTTACCTCAACCTATAATCAACATGTACCATAAAAAAGTGCATCAACCATGCACCAACCTGTAGTCAACCTGTACCATAAAAAAGTGTATTAACCATGTACCAACCTACATCTCAACCTATACCTTGAACAAGTGCATCAACCATGCACCAAACCTGTACCTCAACCTGTACCATGAACAAGTGCATCAACCATGCACCAAACCTGTACAAATAACATGTCACAACAACCTGTCCAAACAACCTATCACAACAACCTATCTCATCAATATTATCAACCAAATAAGATCTATTCACTAATACAACTCTCAAATATGTGCATCAACCAAGCATAACACAACAACTCATAATCATTGCCAAGATCAATATGTGCTTCTAATAATATACGAATACAAGTGCGCTACATCATCCATAAACAATGTGTCAGCAATAATACTAACAAGTCCCTCCAACCATGTACCAAGTATGTACCAATAATGTATCAACTACTCATCAACTATGACTCATCCAGATGTACCAACATCATCAACTATACACCTCATGTATGTTCCAAATCATCAACTACTTATCTCAACCATGTACCCAACATGTACCTCAACCAAAATCCCTCATCAATTTCATCATCAAAATCTGATTTGTAACTCTATAATAGACCTGGTGTATATGATCACATACTTGCAAACCTACCTTAACTTTAACAACAATAGACTAGCATTTTCATCAAACTTTTCTTTAGTCTCACATGACTAGTTTTGGATTAGTCAACAACCCTAACTTGAAATAATCATAACTATGTACCTGTAATGAATAAAGATTTGAAAATAGTACAAAATGTTCTTCAATGTGTTTTATGCAATTCCTCCAGGTGTCACTACTTGGAACCTCTCAGAAAAGGAGTTATAGAAAAAATGACATACCTTGTTGAATTATGGATTATTCTAGAGAGAGAACTTGTAGAGCGTGCCCCGCGCGGAATATTTGTTGTATGGATATGAAAATGTTACACAGAATAATATAGAATGTACTCTAACCAACACATTTTTTCTTACTTAATTTGGTTATGTTATGAATAAGTTATGACGTTTTTACCCGAAACACTTGTTTTAGACTAGTTTCAGGATTAGCCACAAACCATATTTTCCACGGAATGTAACTCCAAAACTACAACGACCCACAAGATGAAATATGTGCCATAGATATTTGGATATGTTTTCTCAATGGCCTATCAATTTCACAGTCTGAATCATTATAGAAAAAATGTTATTGTGAAAATGGTGAGATGACCTGTAAATAACATACCTTAGAATGCATCATCAAAAGAATTTATTCTCCCTTGAATTTCGGCCTTCTTTACTTCACCTTCTCTCTGAAATTTGGCTTAGATATCCTTTGGTTACCTCATTCACCTATAGATATTCAATATTCTCAAGTGTGATTTAAAATGAGAGAGCCTTGCCTCTTATTTATACTTTCATGTAGCTTCCTCAAGGGGTTATCTTTTAACCATCTTAACCCACTTTCCTTATTTTAGGGTTAACCAACTTCTAACCACTTGTCCAATTAGTAATTTATCCATTAAATTTATTATTTAAATAATTTATTTTGTATCCACTTTGACTTATAGTATACTCATCACTTCACTTTACCTCAAGGGGTTACCTTCTAACCATCTTAAACCACTTTCCTTATTTGAGGGCTAACCCACTTCTAACCACTTGTCAACTTAGTAATTTCTCCATTAAATTTATTATTTAAATAATTTATTTTGTATTCACCTTGAATTATAGTACACTCATCACTTCATTTTATTATTTACCTTCTAAAAATCTCTTAAACCACTTTGACTACTTTGATCTTTTGAGGCTTCTAGATGACTCATTAGGGTTCTCCAAATTCGTAAGGCCATAACTCTCAAACCATGAGGAGTTATGTGACGTTCCACATACCACCAAAAATGGAATGACGTGTACTATCCATATAGAATGTTTTTACATGAAAATATATCAAAACTTGTACCATTATACATCAAACAAACTTGGTTCCATTACCCAAACCTGGGTTCTCCAACTTCACATGGCCATAACTCTCTAACCGTGAGGAGCTATGTGTTGTTCGACATACCACCAGAAATGGCATGACATGTACTACCCATATAGAATAGTATTACCTTAAACTATATTAAAACACATACCATTATACATCAAACAAACTTGGGTCCATTACCCAAACCTTTGTGCTACCGAAATTCGCTACCAAACTTTCTCCAAGGGTTGACATCAATCTACAATATCACTCTCCAATGGTTGATATCAATGAAAACCAACAATCCATACTAACTGTCCATCAACCTAAGCCAACTGTCTAACAATATCCCCCTTTGGCATTGATGGCACCACCAACATTGATGGCAACACTTAGTCATGATAACATTCATGCTTATACTCCTCATCAATGTTTCTATCTCTCCCCCCTTGACATCAATGGAAAAGGGTATCTCCCTTTGGGGCTACTCCCCCTGAATAAACTCTCCTTGGGATGCTCCCCCTTTCTACATGCCTTTGTGTTCTCTCTCCAAGCATTTTTATCCTGCATCTGATAAATATCTCCCCCTTTGTTATCAATGGAAAAGGTATCTTTCCATCCGGGGCTACTCCCCCTAACTGAACTGTCCTTGGGGATACTCCCCCTAATTGAGCTCTTCCTAAAACTGATATCCCAACCTGAACTGTCCTCTTTATGGTGCTTCCTCATGTAAATCTAATACATATAAGATAAGCATTCAAAATCTTTCATTTTGGAGTAGAAATTACTCCGAGTCTCTGGTGAAGATACTCAAAGGCTTCTCGTGGAAGCGGTTTTGTAATAATGTATGCCACTTGTTCTTTTGTGCCCACATATTCAACTCTGATGTTCTTCTCTTCAACCTGTTCTCATAGAAAGTGATACTTGATTGGAATGTTCTTTGTTTTGGAGTGCATCATCGGGTTCTTTGAGATACTGATGGTGCTTGTATTATCACAATAGATTGGAATGGGCTAATCATACTCAACTTGTATATCTGTTAGAGTTTTTTTCATCCATAGAACCTATGTACAACATGTTGTTGTTGCAATATACTCTGCCTCGGCTGTAGATAAAGATAATGATGATTGTTTCTTGCTTAACCATGATACTAAACACTCACCCAAGTAGAACGTTGCTCCACTGGTGCTTCGTCGATCAACAATACAACCTACCCAATCTGCATCTGTGTAGGCAAGAAGTGATATCCTTTCATTTTGGATACCATAATCCAAACTCTTCTATTCATTTGAGATATCTAAAAATCCTCTTCATTGCTAATACATGTGATTCCTTTGGTGCTGCTTGAAATCGTGCCACCTGTCTAACTTCCTACATTACATCTGGTCTGGATGTTGTCACATATAGTAAGCTACCAATCATTGACCTGCATTTCCTCTAGTTTGTAGACTTTGAATCATCATCTTTGCTCAACTTGCAACTGGTTTGCATATGAGTGGTAACTCGTTTGCAATCTTCCCTTCTAAACATCTTTAGAATTTCTCTAATATAATTAGTTTGAGAAATAAAAATTCCCTGGTTGCTTTGACATATTTGAAGACCTGGAAAGAAGGATAGTTCTCCAAGTAATGACATTTCAAATTCATTCTACATATCCTTTGCAAATTTCTGGCTTAACCTATCATTAGTACTTCCAAAAACAATATCATCAATATAAATTTCAATTAATAAAATACTACCTTGAGTTACCTTGATGTAGAGGTTGTTGTCTGTGTTTCCTTTCCATAGTTCGTAGGGAGTTTTGTCATTGTTGTTTCTAAGAATTACTATGTTTTGAATGCGAACCATTGTATGCACTGCATGTGTCCAAAAAATATCTGTCAATTTGAAATCCATTAGCATTGTTCAAGCCATTTCCTATGTAATTATCATCCATTATGATAATGTTCCTTTGTCTCTGAACCAATATATGAATCCATGCTCTCGTCCACTTTCATATATCTTTCCAAACCTACTAAGCATTCTTATAAATCCATCCCTGTCAATATTTTCCAAGACTCTACTTGCGCAATTTTCCATAATGCTAACCCATTTATCACTATACTATCATGAAGTATTGATTAATCTATCAAACTGTACTTATGCTAACTGACTGCTCTGGATCTATCTTCTCAAACTCTGCAATATGCTTGAAGGATGGTTCTTTGGTCTGTAAAAACTATCACATAGACTCCCCATGTCTAATATTCATATTACCTGGGAGTCTCTAAGCCGGATGGCTCAGAACAATTCCTGCTCTGATGTGTATTCATCATCATTTTCATTGGTAGATTCATCATCTCTCCGAGCTCTGACTTCTTTCTTTCTGTCTATGGATTCATCTTTAACTAAATTACCTGAAAGTACAATATCTTGAACATGTTATTTACTTGTCCTTCTTTTCTTTCATTTATTTTCCAAACCTTTCTATATCTGACACCCTTCTTTTTCTCTGTAAATTTTTCTTCATCTCGTTTTATTTCCAATCTTGCGATCTCTGGGACTTGGTCTTTGTTCACCTGTTCTTCATGTTTTTTTATCCATACTTTTTTATATCTGATATCAGTGTTCTCTTTCATGGAAGTATCGATCATTCTTCTACAATCATGAGCTATGTGTCCATAGTTATGACATTTGTAACATTCAATGTTACATGGGGCCACATAGGCATTTCTTGCTTGAACATTTATTTTATAATCCCTGCAATCTACAACCTTATGTTCAAAGTTAGTACAATAAAAACAATGACCATATAAGAAATTTTCATACCTGGGAGTTAATGATCTTCTTTGTGGTGTAGTCCTTATGAATTTATGCCTTGACTGATCATGATCATGATTGAAGCTTCTTTGTGGATTGAACATGGATGGTCTTCTTGAAGATGTATCTTTATTAGTTTTCTTAGATTCTGGTTGACCATGATTCATTCCCTTGAGTACTTCTTCATAACTCTTTCTATTTTCTTCATTCTTCTTTTCTAGCAACGTAGAGTGATTCCCTTCATTCTCTACAACTGATGTGGATGTTTCTATCTCTTCAACGTTCTCGTTGAGCTTGACAATTTTGACTCTTAGTGTGACAAATTCTTCTTCAAGATTCTCAACCTCTTCTTCTTTGTTCATTATTTGAGACTTCTCGACCTCTTCTGTTCTCTTTGCTTCTTCAAGTTGGATTTTCAATGTAATTATTTCTTCTTCTAGTATTCTCTCTTCTTAACTAAACTCTTCCTCAAGTTGGTTTAAGTCATTGGTTTTTTCCTTGATATGATCCACCGGTATATTTTCTCTCTTTTCTTCTTCTTCCTTTTGTGTTGTTATGTTGGCTTCTAAACATTTCTTTTGATATTCTAGAGTTTCTTCAATTCTTCTGGCCTCTTCTAGTTGAGCTCTTAAATTCTTGATGACCTTCTGATATTTTTTGAAACCTTGAACACTTTCATTTTTCTTCATCAATTCTTTATTGGATGACTTGTTTTCTTCTGTTTCTTTCTTTAGATATTCAATTGCACTGATCAATTTTTCTCTATAATCAACTTATGCTTCTTCATACTCTTTCTCTTCTGAATCTGTCTGACATGATGAGCATCTTTTTTCTTGTTCTATATCTGCATATTCTTTGGAATTTTATGAATTTATGATGGGTGAAGAATATATGTCATGTAACTTATCCCAAAGTTCTTTGGCTGATGAACATATACCAACCTTTTCTCTTACCAGATTAGGTAATCCTTCCCAGACGAAATACATTGCTATTTTTTTATTCTTATTCAATTCCTTCTTGGTTGCAGTCTTTGCCCTTTTTTAACTATCATATCCTGTAACAACTGATAGCCAAATATAATTTCCCTATGCCTGTAAAAATACTTTCATCCTTATGCTCCACATATCATACTTAAAACCATTCTAACCATTAAACATTGGTACTCCATTCTTAGAATAATCCATGATCTCCTTACAGTGGTTAAATTGTTTCTTGCATGAACCAGCTCTGATTCCAATTGTTGGATTACTAAGAGGCGGGGTGAATCAGTAATAGAGAAATTTAATCCTTTTTCACCATAAAATTCAAGTGTTATATCAATGTAGCATTATCATCCAATAGTTGCAGAGTAAATAAACAATGAAAAAATAAGCAATCACACACATACACAATACACTAGTGTTTTATGTGGAAACCCAAAGAAGGAGAAAACCACATAATGATTTTTCTTATATGTCTTTAAGAATTACATTCATTAGAAGAACAAACTTCCTTTGTTTTCCAGCTGCAACTGGAAGGAGGCTCCAACTCCCTAGTTTCTCAGGCTACAACCTGAAGGAAGCTCCAACTCCCCAATTCTCTGGCTACAACCCCCTATGTTCTCTAGCTACAACCACCTATCCTTGGCTCGTCCAACCGCCCTGACGTAGAAGTAGAATTATGGAACCACTGTCACACTATCACTGTGAGATATACTGCTGTAAACCTATACCAATCAACCTGCACCAAACAACCTGTACCAATAACTTGAACCATGCATCAACCTGTACCTCAACCTGTAATCAACATGTACCATAAACAAGTGCATCAACCATGCACCAACCTGTAGTCAACCTGTACCATAAACAAGTGTATTAACCATGCACCAACCTGCACCTCAACCTGTACCATGAACAAGTGCATCAACCATGCAAAAAACTTGTACCTCAACCTATACCATGAACAAGTGCATCAACCATGCACCAAACGTGTACAAATAACATGTCACAACAACTTGTCCAAAACACCTATCACAAAAACATGTATCATCAATCTTATCAACCAAATAAGATCTATTCACCAAGACAAATCTCAAATATGTGCATCAA
>JASDQU010206254.1:14362-28512 GCA_032191745.1 Picea mariana
CTTATTTTAGGGCTAACCCACTTCTAACCACTTGTCAACTTAGTAATTTCTCCATTAACTTTATTATTTAAATAATTTATTTTGTATTCACTTTGAATTATAGTACACTCATCACTTCACTTTATTATTTACCTTCTAAAAATCTCTTAAACCACTTTGACTACTTTGACCTTTTAGGGCTTCTAGATGACTCATGAGGGTTCTCCAAATTCGTAAGGCCATAACTCTCAAACCGCGAGGAGTTATGTGACGTTCCACTTTCCACCAGAAATGGCATGACATGTACTATCCATATAGAATAGTATTACCAAAAAATATATCAAAACTCATACCATTAGACATCAAACAAACTTGGGTCCATTACCCAAACCTGGGTTCTCCAACTTCACATGGACATAACTCTCTAGCCGTGAGGAGTTATGTGATGTTCCACATACCACCGGAAATGGAATGACATGTACTACTCATATAGAATAGTATTACCTTAAAATATATTAAAACGCATTTCATTATACATCAAACAAATTTGGTTCCATTACCCAAACCTTTGTGCTACCAAAATTCGCTACCAGACTTTCTCCAAGGGTTGACATGAATCACTAAGGGTTGACATCAATCTACAATATCACTCTCCAATGTTTGACATAAATGAAAACCAACAATCCATACCAAATGTCCATCAACCTAAGACAATTGTCTGACAGATACTACATTGGTCGAAGACATCAACAAAGACCCCCTTTCCATAGCATCCACTGGAATTTCTTTCATTCTGGAAACGGAGCGAAACATCAAGAATTTGTTCCATCTAAATGAAGAAAAGGATGCAAGGTTTAGATATTTAGAGGAACAACTCAAGCATTCTAAGAAATATGAAGGGGGCATAAAATAATTCAAGTCGTGCACTAAAAAGGTAATAAAAGAGATCGAGGAGGATGCTACAGATATGTATGCCCACCTTAAGGTATTCCAACAGTTGGAAATTGAAATAATGGGTCAACATAGCCATGTGCAAGCCAAAAAAATCCAGTTCACCACCATCCAGGAAGGATTAAATGATATGAAAATGTGGATTGTCGAGAAAAAATATGCTCCATACAAGCTTTCCTGCCCATCAGAAGGAGAAAGAAGGGTCAATTATGCCTCCCTTGATCGATGCCATCAAGCCATATAAAGAGATAAAAAGGAGACAAAATCCTCATTTGCAATCTGTGCGTACCTTCACAAATCCACACACATCTTGACACATAAGGGTCACCTTCCTCCCATCGAATATCTTGGGAAAACCATTATGGAGGAGAAAATATTTAAACAAATTCAACATAATATGAATCAAAGATAGGAAGAGCTCGAGCATCCTTGAGGGTAACAATTGAAGCAATGGAAAAACACCTCATCCAATCGGCCAAGGTTCAGACAATGCTCTAGGCATTCATGGCCACTCTAACAAGGGATATGAAGACCCTCGCTGACAACGCATCCTCCCACATAGCCTCCATGGTGGAAATTTTGTATCATAGAGTCATATCCATCAACGACCAGTACGATATTTGGTAAACTTATGTGAGGGATAAGGACCATGAATAAGAAAAAGTAGCAAATTCAAATTTGCTCACAACTGCTTCCTATTTTGTCTTTTTCCAACTTCCATCAACTTCATCCTTATTCCAACACATGTCAACAATAATTCAAAAGGGGAAGCTAAAGAATTTTGTAACTTCTTATTGAAGAATTCAAGAAGACACTTTCAACAGTTACTAAAACTTCTATAAGTAAAATAAGAGGTCCATTTTTAAGGGGCTCTTCAAGCATTGTACATTCGTAAACTATTTTGAGGATTAATATTGAGAATCCATCAGAGATTTTTTTATTTTTGGAGAGACGAAACTCTTGTAAATGGTTGTATATTATAAACTACTTGATGGATGTATGGGTTGACCCGGGTTCTACCTTAGTTCTCCAACAAAACCATAGAAACCATCGAACCTTTTGGAGACCAGAAGGAAACACTGTGCACAACGCAGTCTCACCCGAGATGGCTTATGGGTGATTGCATGACCCAGATGTCTACAATTGTGGAAGAGATGATTCACATGGGGATGTTAGTCACAATTACACTTCAACTTCATCATATCTACCATACCATCACCAGTAAAATTCATTCTAGTGTGCGCTGCAAATTAAAAAAAAAAAAAATAACCTTAACAAATTCATTCATTTATCCATTCATTCATCATAAAATACATTGCAAATCATAAATAATACATTCCACACAATGACACAGTATTTTACCATGGTTCACCCCCTCGAGATATGTCCACAAAAATTTGGCATTATATGCTTCTTTATTCATGTTCAAGTCCCTTGCGTTGCGCACATTACTGTTGGTTATGGAGCATGATTATCTTCATGTTTCATAGGTATTTGTTTTCATCTGTGTTTATACCCCATGAATACTATACACCCTGTAATAATGTACACCCCTCCATGTGGGGGGGTTGCAAGGGGGATTTCCCCCCCTATGGGGTCTGGGGGCAAGCAGGCTCCCTGTAGGGGTTCAGGGGCAAAGCCCTCGAAGGAAAAATTGCCTTGTAAATGTATATTGTAATTTCATAGTAAATATGGACCGTTCATTATAAGGTTGTAGATATGACGATAGAAGTTATCTTAGGTTTTTTTTCCCTAGAAGGCAACCCTCTTTTATGAGGGAAATATATTGTGGCTATGAAAAATTGTGAATATTGTATTCTGAGAGAGGAGATTGGGAGAGAAAGAAGAGGAAGTTACAATGGGTGTGTTGTAGGTTGTATCCCTTCATTTGTTGGATAATAAAAAGGAAGGACCTGACAATTTATCTGGTGGACGAAGCCCACATTGGGTTTACCACGTATATTTGTGTCTCTATTGTATTGTGTATCTTCTGTGTTTTATTTCCACATTTGATTTTATTTTATTGCTTCGAGATCCTGTTTTTCCATCAATTACATCAAAAGTTTGATAACATTGAGGATGACCAGTGTCACACCAAGCTCCACAGCTTGCGACCTGGCCCTTAGTTACAATCCATAATTCTTTAAAATTGACTCAACATTAACTCCAAAACTCTCAACCAAAACTAGTACTACGACTCAAAACTCATCAAACATACCACATATTGAGGACGATCTCTTCATATCTTACAATGCCTATTTTTACTACCAAAATGGGTAAAAACCCTTACAAAAATGACCCAAAAACCTAAACCTAAGTGGATTAGGTTTTTCCACATATCAACCTCTTGCGTGTGGTTGGTCCTCAATCCAACCATTCCTTGCTTTGACTCTTCTCTTTCTCACGCTGCTTTTCCTTGATTCACAATGCATTGATTTTTCCTTATTTCCTGGTGCACACTTCATTATTAGTCCCATTTCCAATTGCCTTCCATTATTGCTGAGCATTTCCCAAAATATCATGCTCCAATAGGCCCCCAACACTAACTTGTGGCTCGTCCCGAGCCACTCAGGAAGTGTTTGCATCTCTTACACACTTCTCCAACTTCTGGAATGTACCTGAAATCTCTTTAGCACGAGTCTTCACATGTGCGCTCTTATCAGAAAAAGACTCCACAATTTGTGCTATGGTGTGCTCCTTCAGTATTTATTCAGCCTTCAACCTAAATGTTTTCATATGTCACTTGGTTGCATCTATCTCTGTCAGTATCTTCTCTGCATCTTGCTGCAATGGCTCCAACTGAGCCTTCCTCAACTGCTTCTCTATTTGCACCTTCTTCAATTCTGCATGTATATTATTTAACTCTTGCGTGCTCCTCAACCTATCATTTATGTTCATTTCCTTCAAATCCTGCGTGGTTGTGTTGACTCCTTCTTCATTATGTTCTAATGCCTGCAACGTCTCATCCTCCTACAAAATTGTCCATAGTTGTGCGCTTCTGTCATACAAATTCCTTGATACTCTGTGCCATTTTATCCATATGTTCGGCCACCTCCTACTCTCTCTGTGATCTAACTTCTGGCGGTGTTCTTGGTTTAAAGAGTGCCATCAATTCCATGATATGGCTCTTATAATTCTCCATGGCTTGTGTTATTCTTCCAATCTTCTCTTCTGTTTGTAAATGTGCCCCTTCTTGCGTATTATCTGGAATTGAATTGAAGAATTCTTCTATGTGTTTCTCTATCTGGACAATGCGCTACTTTGCATCATCCTTCTCAATCTACGCTTCATTGAGGGTTATCTTCAGTGTGTCCCTTATGTCCTTATCTATTTATAACTCTGTCACATATGTGCATGCTCTTGATTGGATCTCTTGTGCTACACTAACTTGTAGTTTGTACAACATTTTAGTGGGGACCTTGGCCAATTCCAAGTCCAAGTGATCAATATCCTATATTTTTTTTTGTGTTGTATCCTCGTCCTTTTGTAGCATATCTTGAGCAATAAAACAATTCTTACTTCCTGACACTATAATGTGGGTTGTCTCCTACGTTGGGATTGTATCTTCTTGAGTAGTATGTTGTGGTTTCACTCTTCCCTTTTGTTGTACTGCATGCAGTTTTGATTGTGCCAAAGTTTCCTTAACTTCTAATAACTTCTTTATGATCTCCTTTCTTTGCTTCTCAGCATCATCCCATAACTTTGTTGTGCAATCCTGCACCTTCTTAGCCACTAGTTCAACATCATCCTTTGTGAATGTTAGCTTTGTGATTCTTTTGTGCGCCTTCATCTTCTTTATTTGGCCTACTACAAGTAGCATTATCCTCTTCATTGGTAGGTTTTCTTTCTACCTTGAAGTTGTAGGTACTTCTATGTATGGGATATCTCTACCTCCTTCTAGTTCCTCCTGTGTAGAAATAATTGTTTTCTTATGTGCGCTTCCATTAGTATCCTTTTGTTTTTCTCCTCCATTAGTCACTTTGGCACGATCCTTCTCCTACCCTGCTGGATTTTGAGTATCCTTTTGTCTAGGTTTTCTCACTGTCATACTCCCTCATGTATCCTTTGTGCACTCAACAACATTCCTTGTGTTAGTTGTTGGACTATTCGTTTTTTTCGATGTGTCAGCTTCTACTAGTTTATTTCCTCTTTGTCCCTTCTTTGAGGTCATCGATACCTTCCATTCATATGGCCAATATTCCATAGCCCATTTGACTTCCTCTCAGTGATGCAATACCTCATATGTATCCAATTCTTCTTTGGGTCCCTTTTGGCCTGAATCCATACATTGTGTCTAGATACCTAAAAATTTTCTATATTATTATTATCCTCCACCACTTTTGGTTGTATCCTCAATGTCTCAGCCACATTTTCATGTATCTCCTCCAAATACATCACAAATTTACCGGAGTTGGCCTTCCTTTCTTTTTCAACTGAGGTGTGCCACAACGTTGCATATTGTGTTGCACGACACTTTCCTATCCTTTGACAAAATGAAATATATTTGGGGTGTCTCCATCCGACAAATGCTATAAGTATGATCAACCATGAATAATGTAACTACATGCCTAATTCTTGTGCATCTTTTCAATCATCTAAGAATACGTTCAATAAATATGTACTCTAACTAAGTAAAGTTCTTTCCGTGCACTGCACGACTGCTTCTATCACTCTTTTCGGTGCCTCTTCCTTGCGACACTTCCTTAAAAAATTGCATGCCATTAACTTAGTTTCCAATATTTTCATAGGTTCATTGATCCTGTTGATTATAATTCCTCAGGACCCTCTTACTATTCCATAAGTCTTATTCATTTCCTCTACCAGGGCCTTCTCCTTAGTTTTGTCATCCTGATATTTCTCAGTTTTCTCTTTGTCAGTTGGCATACCCATGATTGTTGCAATAATATAAATGTCGATTGATACAGACTTTTACAACCATAGAATACCCCCATGTACTAATTCCAACAATTGTTTGACGCAATTATTCACATCCTTTCCTCATCTAAAATGAGGGATTTCCAGTAGGTTCATTATCCCTGTGTTGTAAAACCCTGTAATCCACTACTTTGGTTCCAATATTGGAACTCCTGACGCACTTATCCCTTTGCTCTCCATGTATACTTGCGGCTCAAATTCAAGGAAATTATCTCTTTCCGCTACGTCATGGTATGCATACCTCATCTTTTCTACACATCTTAAAATGTTAGGAATAATTGTCACTCCTTCTGGTATGCACAGTAGTTCTATTGTGACTTCTTCCTGTTTTCACGGTGATCTTTGTATTGGTTGTTTTCCCTTCCTATTTTATGTCATGGTGGATGGCCCTACTTCCTGGTGTGCATCCTCTTCTTCCTCTATGTTAAAATCCGGTTCACATGTAACATCTTCTACTTCCACCTACTCTTTTGTTTGTGGTGTTATCTCTGCGACATGTTGTTGCTCTGCTTCGGCTTTTCCCTAGGCTCGTCTGATTCTATTATTTCATCATCTTCTCCATTCATCTACTGTGGTGCTCTGAAACCTTGTTGTTGTGTGGGGTTCTTTTATTCAGTAGGGTTTTGTCCTTCGATCCTTAGATCCACATCCATCTACTCAGTGACTGACTCATGTTCTTCAACAAGTGTTGGGCTCACTGGTTCCTCGACGAGTGATGGGATCACATCCACATCGACAATTCCTTATGGATGAATAGGTTTCTCTACCTCTATGGCTTCTTTCTCTGTGGACTTCACAACACTTCGTGTGTTTCTTACAAATCTATTGGGAGCTCCGACTTTCGGTGGCACCATTCTACAAAATCCTGAAACTACTACTTCAAATCTTTGTTGAAACCTTCAAAAATACCTGCTCATGCTCAAATTTCTCTCCTTATCTCTTATATACTTAAAGTCACAATGAGTCTTACCTTGCAAGTTTCATGCTTTTATAATTATTGTCATAAATTCTCTATCATATCCCAATTTTCCGCTTACCACCTTTTTCTTTTTCTGACCACTTTTCGTCTCGGTGTGATGCGTTCATATTTTTCTTTCATGCAATGTCTTCAGGTTCTATCATACCACTTGCTAACTTATGTTGTGTGATGTATCCTCCAATTGTTTGTCTACCACTTATCCATCTCCTAACTTCTTTTTGTCTCTTTTTTMTTTTTCCACTTTTTTTCTTCCTTTTTCTTCTTTTACTCATTTTTTATTTTCTTTTTCTTCTTTTACTCATACTATATACATTATATACAATTCTAATTCTATGGGAGGAATCTAATGAGGGTTAGTAGGTCGAATGTCCCTATACAATTTCATATAAATACCATTTACCAACCCTTGAATATCCTTTCCTATTAAGTCCTGCAGTTGCACAACACCTCCATCTGTGATAGACTTTATCTCAAATGGCCCTAGCCAATGAATCCTGAACTTCACTGGGTGTTGCAAGTATTTTCTATATTAAAGGAGAACCAGATCTCCTTCCTTAAATTTCTTCTTCTTAATGTGCCTATCATGCCAAGCCTTGTCCTTTTCTTTCTGTACTTCCTGATGGAAACTAGCTATAATCCTATCTTCTTCTAATTCCATGAGTTGTGCCAATATTTCTCAAGTTGCACCTCTTTCTATCAGGTTTGTAATAGCTGCAATGCATAGACTAGGTATCAAATACTCTAGAGGAACTACTTCTTCCTATCCATACATTAATCTGAAAGGTGTCTACCCTGTAAGTGCCTTGCATGTAGTTCTATAGGCCCATAAAATTGTCGGTATCTTCAAATCCCAATCATCCATGTTCACATTGCAAATCTTGGTTAAGGTATACTCCAATATCTTGTTAAATGCTACCACTATTCCATTATCCTAAGGATGGTAAGGAGTGATCTTCTGACAATGTATCTCAAATTCTTCAGTCATTGCTTCGATAGTACTATTGATAAAATGAGTCCCCTGATCACTCATCAAAATTCTAGGGAATCCAAACCTTGTGACTAATTTATCAAATAAGAAGTGTGCTACAATCCTTTATTGGTGCTACTTGTACCAATCTGGTCAAATATTTTGTCATTGTAATGATACCTTGCTCTTGATCTTCTATCTAGTGGATTAATTGGTCCTACAAAATCTACTTCCCATTTATCAAATACTTTCAAAGTTACTTGAGGTATTAATGGCATCTCATCCCTCCTTGATGGATTTCTTACCCTCTGACAAACATCACAATTCTGACAATACTCTTTTGCATCCTTGCGAATTTTTGGCCATCATAATCCTGTGTGCAATATCTTCTGCATAGTAGCCTTCCTTGCATAGTGTCCTCCAGTTACTCCTTCACGTGCTTCTACAAAAATGATAGGTCGTTCATGCTCCATGATACATCTCATTAAAATGTTATTTTCTCCTAGCTTATACAAATGACCTGCAATAAGATGGTCTGCAACTCTAACTACCAGATTCTTTTTATACACAGTATTATATTCCTTTGGGAAAAATCTTGTACTTAAAAACTCAATAATGTCATCAAAATATTCATCAACAATCTATACTGAAAAGAGTTGTGCATCAAGGAAATTGTCCTCCAAGTTTCTTGGTTCCTCCCCATTAGTTATTCTGGACAAATGATCCGACCCTAATTCAATATTCCAGGTTTCACAACAACCTCAAAATAAAACTCTTGAAATAACAGTGACCATATGCATATTATTCCCCCCAACACTGGATTTTTGACCAAATATCTAGGAGCAGAGTGATTTGTAAAAATATTAAAATGTTGGACTAACAAATAATGTCTAAAATTCTGCAATGCATACGCCATAGCCAATCCTTCTCTTTATGTTGTATTGTAATTTTGTTTTGAATTTGATAAATTCTTGCTTGCAAATGCTATAGGGTGATCTATATCACCTTCTCCTAGATGTGCCAATATTTCTCCAAGTGTTATTCTAGATGCATCTACATGCACATGAAACTCCTTTGACCAGTCTGGAAATACCAAAATTAGCATTGTCACCATTTTCTCCCTCAAAATATCCAAACTTTGTTGGCATTCCTCATTCCACTGATACTTGATGTCCTTCTTCAACAATTTCTCCATTGGCACAGTAATACATGCATATCCCCTGATCTGTATGATTTTCGGAATGAAATGAAAGAAGAGTAAGTATAATGAAGTACTCATGAAAATTGTTAGAAACAAAGAAATACAACAATACTTGATTTCTATTAATGAAAGAATTGTAAAGAGACTGTAAAAATATAGAGTGCAAGACTCGCTAGAATGGTGGCAGCTTTATCTCTGAGAAGAGATGTGACGGATATGCTCATTAACCAGAAGATGATTACAATGAGGCTCTAAAGGCCTTTTTCTGATAAACATGAATGCCAAAACCCTAGACATCCAAAATCCTAACCCTAGGAGATGAAACGCCAAAAGTCATGTGGGCCCCATTTGGGTAAGTTAGTACATTAACTTCTCGGGGTCATAACTTTTGCATACGATCTCCATTGTAGGTGTGTGATAACCCATTGGAAAGGTCTTTTCGAGAACTACACATTATGTCATCAAAATCTGACTTCGTCTATGGTTTGACTATGGAAACCCAAAATAACATTGTATAGTGCCCCAAAGTGGCCCTGGAAGTACAACAAAATGTGTTGACATGAAAACATACAAAATAAGCTAATTGGATTAGGTGGGACGCCACCAATATCCACTTGGAAGATGTGTAGGTCTTCAGACAACCTCAAAAGTGTAGAACCCACAATTACAAAGAAGTATAGAAGAACGTCTTGAACTAAAAAAATGTCAACAGGAGCCAGTTGGAATAGGTGGGTGGTCACCAATATCCACCTGGATCAATCCTCCCCCCTTAGGAAGTAGTGGTATCCATTGTGTTGAGTGCCCAGGGAATAGGGGAAAACCTTTTTTTAATATGAAGCTTGGTGATTTGTGTGCCTTGTTGGAGAAGTTTTGCTTCTTGACTTGTGGCAGTCTATCACAAACCTACTGCTGGAGGGGTTGGATCTGTTTCACCAACCTATTGTCTCTGGTTTTGATGGGGCATTGTGTAGGCACCATTGTAGGTGAAGAAACAATATCTTCTTTCTCTTCGACAATCTATTTTTGCTGGATAGAATATTTTGAGGCTACAATGGTTGTAGTGGTGTTTTGTGCATCCTTTGAACAAACTATGAAGAGGATGAATTTTGCAGTATGATAGATTACCTTGCGGCACTTTTTTGGTGGAGCAGTAGTCAGAACTACCTCTGGTATCCTATAGAGTTGACCTCTCAGAGTAATAATGACACTATGGGGTCTAGAATCATAGACATCGTGGTGTTTCCATATATATGGTTGGCCCAAAAATACATCACAGACATCAAGAGGGGCAACATCACACACTACCTCATCCTTGAAGGGTTGGATGACATAGGATAGGTGAAACTGTTGGATGACACAGAGATCTCATCCCTAGTGAAGCCACCCGATGTTGTATGGTTGCAGGTGTGGTTTTGTCGACAACCCCAACTGTTTGACAACCTTACCTGAAATGAGGTTCTTCTAGCTATAATTATCAACAATGAAATGCAACGAGGTCCCCTTCACCCACATATGTGAATGGAAGAGGTGCTCCCCCTTTTCAGAATCTACTGGTTCTTCTGGTTGAATTGTTGTGGTCACGATAGTAGAAGTGGGGTTTGCATCAAGGAAATTTCTATTTTCAATATTTTATGTATCAGATTCTAAATCAGGGTTCTTCTCTGCGTCTTTGACCTCGGCCACCAATGACTGTTTTGAGTGACATTCATCGTTGTTGTGCTAGGGGATTTTGGGGAAGTCACACCACTTCCCAGTGTCATTCTTCATCTTTATTTTACCCTTCATGTTCTGTGTCTTGGACTAGTTTTCTAGAGGTTTTTGGTTAGGTTCGTCTCACCCATGCTTTGGTTGTTACATATTTGCAAACCCAAATTCCCATTTGTTCTAGTGCCTAAATTTTTGCTCAATTTTGAAAACATATCGATAGGAAGCTCCCAATGATGAGATGTTTAGGAAATCTATTTTGGTTTGGATGTACCTATGCAGAGCCCCACTGTATTTCAAAACTAAATGGCACTTAGAGTCTTTGATACCTAGCTTGGTGCACAATGTAGGGAAGGTATTTTTGAACTATGGCATTGTTTGGCTCTTCTCTTTCTGTAGTGTGGTCCATCTCATGTACTGGTGTTCATAGTTATTGACAGGATAGTATTGTTCTTTGAATGCATCCACAAAACAACTACAAGTGGGCTTGGCCCCATATATTCCATATTCCTCTGTGGAAATTTTCTCCCAACAAGTTTCCCACCAATGTTTGACATGGGGGAGATCCTTGAGGAGTGCGAAGGTGATATTTTCCCTGTCAAAAAAATTTTGAATAGAGAAATAACCTTCTAATAGATTTAACCATTTTTCTAGATCATCTACATCTATCTCACCTTCAAATATGGGAATCTAAAAATTAACTTGTACCTTTAAGGGAGAGGTTCCTCCGAAGTGGTCGCTTGATGAAGATGTGTATGTTACTATCGGCATGCGTTGAAGGATTTGTGCAAAATTCTCTATCATTTCATCCCTCTGTCGCACGAGAGCTTGCTCAAGCAATAGGTTAATAGAATCTTCTTCTCCGTTATTTTTATTTTCTACCACCAACGAGGGTTTCTTGGGTGTGTGAGAGTGATTGTCCTCAAGAGAGACAAGCTCGAGACCCAATTAGACCTCGTTGGGGACATGCGTTGAAAAATGGTCAAGAGCAGCCTGCTTCGATACCACTGATCCGGATTATTTTCAGAATGAAATGAAAGAAGAGTAATTATAATGAATTACTCTTGAAAATTTCCAGAAATAGAGAAATACATCAATACTTGATTTCTATTAATGAAACAATTGTAAAGAGACAGTAAAAATAAAGAGTGCAAGACTCATTAGAATGGTGGTATCTTTATCTTTGAGAAGAGATGTGACAAATATGCTCATTCAATAGAAGATTATTACATTGATGCTTTGAAGGGATTTTTATGATAAAAATGAATGCCAAAACCCTAGACATCCAAAAACCTAACCCTAGGAGATGAAACACCAAAATTCATGTGGGCCCCATTTGAGTAAGTTAGTACATTAACTTCTCGAGGTCGTAACTTTTGCATACGATCTCCGTTTTAGGCACGTGATAGCACGTTGGAAAGTTATTTTAGAGAACTATGCATTATGTCATCAAACTCTAACTTCGTCTACAATTTGACTGTGGCACACCAAAATAACATTGTTTAGGGCCCCAAAACAGCCCTGGAAGTACAGCAAGATGTGCTTACATGAAAACATACAAAATAAGCCAGTTGGATTAGGTGGAAGGCCGCCAGCATCCACCTGGAAGATGTGTAAGGCTTCAGACAACCTCAGAAATGTATAACCCACAATTACAAAGAAGTATAAAAGAACGTGTTGAACTAAAAACTTATAAGAGGAGTAAGTTGGAACAGGTGGGTGGTCACCAACATCCACCTGGATCATCCCCTTATAAACTTTATGTAGTACCATGTATGACCAAATGTAGATTTTAAATAGTGCACTAACTTAGGTGGTGGTAAATTAACTATGAAAACAATTTTGGCATGATCAACCAACAGACCTTGTTTACACACCACACGCACTAACATAATACCAAAAGGTGCGTTGAAAATGCATTTCTTAATATTCAATGAAATATGAAACTGTCTACACCTGTCTAACATCAATCTTAACACTTCAACATGATCATTCAATAAGATAAACAATGTCCAATCATCCAAATAAACTTTCAAAAACTTATGAATAAAATCCTTCAATTGGAGGGGAATTCTTCAACCCAAAAGGAATTACTATGTACTGATATGACCCCCATTTTGTTGCAAATGTAGTCTTATGTCAATCTTCTGGTGCAATTTTGATTTGGTGATATCCCAAGAATCAGTAAATGAATATGCTTCTTGAGCTCCTACATTCTCCAAAAATTCATCTGTAAATGGGGTAAGGAAAGGATCATGTAGACAAGCATCATTCAATTTCCTCAAGTCTACACAGATCCTTATTCCCCCTTGCTTATTTTCATGTACTACCATAGGGATCATCCATTCAGACTCTTCCACCGGTTCTATTACCCCAACCTCTAACATCTTATCAATTTCTGCCTTCACCTTCTATTTATACACTAGATTCAACCAGTAGGGTCTCTGTCTTATTGGTCTGGCATCTGACTTCAAAAGGATCCTCATCTCTCCAAGTTCTCCTTCTACCCCTTTCATCTTTTAAAATGTTGCTGGAAATAGATCACTATACTCGTGCAGTAACTATGTTATTCTTTCTATTGCCTAATTATCCCAATAATCCCCAATACTTGCAATCTTTGGGTTTTCTTCTATTCTAATATTTACCTTCTTGATCTTTAGTTGTGAAGCATAATATTCTGAATATAACTTTGAACATTATCCTTCTCTCTCTCCTTCAACTTTTCTAATCTTGATATTGCATGGGTTTTCTTTTGTTGGATCCTCTTTTGTGACATGATAACAATGTAACAACTGTCTAACTGTCTATCTCTTCTGGTTCTGATAAGTTGATATAATTTCAACTTATGGTTCTTCAAATATCCTATCTCTTACCAACTTTAGTGTTGTATCTATCTCTGGTTTCTAATTTTCAAATGCCTCTGGTTTCTAATTTTCAAATGCAAATGTAAGGACAAAGTTTTGTTGCATCTCCTCCCAATTTCCAATTTCTCTACGTTGTTCCAATTATGTATACCAATTCCTTGGGATTCCTTCCAATGTATGAATAAAATGATGTGGCCACTCCTATGGTGGTACCAATATCCATTGGGTTATACATATGTATACATGTTCTTTGGTTTGTCTGTTAAGAACCAAACATCAATATAGCATAGAAAAACCTCAGAAAAAGTACTCAACGCCTTGAAAAAGAGATAATTTCAGATAATAAGCTTTTTCGAGGGGGCAACCTCCTTTTACCTCACTTAAATGTTCAAGTACAAGATGATTCAAAATGAAAATGTCTCCTTGGTATATATAGGAGACTAGGAGGTATAATTACAACTAATGGCCTAAATCCGACATAAATAAAATAACATTACTAATATAATATGCCCCAATTAATGGGTAATGAACCAATATTAGGGATTAACATGCCCCTCCCCTTGAGACAAT
>JASDQU010206256.1:0-17443 GCA_032191745.1 Picea mariana
TTAGTTTCTAGTTTCCATAGTTTTAGTTTAATTTCTTTTATTTAATTAGTTAGTTTGTTTTAGTTAGTTTTTATTAGTTTCTAGTTTCCTTAGTTTAGATCATTTAACTTAGATCAACCTTCTCTTTGGTTTCCTTACGAGACCTTAGGGCGGCCAACGGAGCCGTTAAACTCGTTAGGGTGGTCCATACCAAACGGCTTGGGTTATTTAGACAACCCCGGACCGGTTCCACTCTCCCAGTTGACGGACGGTCAATTTTGCCCGTCAACAGATTCTCATGATCAACATAAGCCTGATATAAAAAAATGGACACTTTGTGTTGGGTTGTTGACCGAAAAATAAGAACTAAATCATGATCATGCAACCATTATTTCTCTGCCTTACCTAATTATTGTTGCGCAAAATCAAAATCATGATTCAGTTGCGAGATCTTTGCAACAATATACCCTCTTTACGGTGGTTTTTAACTACTAGAAATCTCTGTGATGGTCAGTCATAGGATTGTGATTATCCATATCCACAGGTCGATATCAATAATAGCCTTCAATCCATATCTAGGGTTATGCACATGTTTCCTGGATTTTATTTTCGACCTTCGCAGATCATGGTTCTTTCATGTTCTGGCACCAATTAATTAACAATCATTCAAAGATGAGGTGATATAATTGGTGATCAACTAAGTTTTTTTTGGTCTTTGCAAGCTCATGTCATGATCTCATTAACTTCTTATTTCTCTAGGAAGGCACACATTTATGTGATTTTGATACTCAACACTCTTTGATCATGAACTCATGGTGATGCAATATTGATTCCATGATTCTTGAAAAACAAATTAGGCTTGGACGAGGAGTTTTTACTGGTATCACACATGCAGGGTAACTTTTTCATGCAATTTGAGTACGCTTTATTACATATTTATACCTCAATAACAAAGAAACCTAAGAACAACTTTCACTTTTCTCACCCTACACCCACGCTTTCTCATCCATCAGTTTACTACAGCCAGTCATTGTGTTTTTTGATTCTCAAGCATTCAACTAGTGGTAGTTGAAATGTTGAATTACATAGGCCGCCCCTCTGCATGGTTGACTCACCAGTATTTACCTTTTCATTTTTGAACAATGTGGTGCATCATTCATCCAGATCATCTTCTCAGGACTTATATGCCCACACACAATGATTTCACTGCCAAATCAACGATGGTCGTGTCTCCATGTATGTTCACTTACTGATCCAAGAATGTGTCAATAACACCTTGTCTTGTATGTGAATGCTTCTACCTTCGGCCTGCTCACTAATCAAGTATTTCAGATCCATATAAAACATGTTGTTTCCATGGGTGGTGATCTCATTATTCTGCATGCTGATTTGGTATAATGGTGTGTTGTTGTCTCAATTCATCATTTTTATCCCTAAAATACGACTCGAATTTGGACATCGTTATTACTTAGACGTATAATCCGAATATCCTTGATTGCAAATTTTACATGTTGCTGGATCAATTTTGTCGAGTACAAGGTGTGAAGAGTAGGTATCTATGGATCTTATTCCAGCGGGTTGTTCCTAAAACATGGTGCCCTGGTGTCCACACATACCCATTTATAGCCCTGGGGTGAAATCTCTCAAATGGCCAACATTGCAACTGCCACGACTGATGAAAACTAGGTTGTATGCCAAGGCTAGATCACATAGAAGTATATGTTTCTGTTAGTTAACGTAATAACTTCCTTATTGTTTGAGTTGTGCATACCAATGTGAAGATAATGGTGAATTTGATGAAGTTGACTTTGTTCAGGTAGTATTATATTACGATGGTCTGCTATATTTACTTTACACGTGTTGTAGTTTATGCTATGATCACCATAATTTCTTACCAGTATGCATGCACTAGTGTTTTATCTGGATATTTAGAAAACCTTGAGTTCTATGTGTTCATTGGTTACAGGTTCCATCTGATCGGAAAGATCAATGATGATGAAGGAGGGTAGCCACCATTGTGGAGGTGACTAGGTCTATAACAAAGAACAATTACTTGATCATGGATGTTGATGAGATTCCCCAAGTCATCGGAGAGGCCTTTTATCTCATAGCATCTGGGAGGTCGGGACCTATTTTAATTGATATCCTAAAGGGTGCTCAACAGTATATGATTGTTTCAGATTGGAGAAAAGCAATAAAACTTCATGGCTAAATGGAAAGACTCCCAAAATCCCCACAGATTTCTTAGGTAGAACAGATCCTGCACTTGGTGTTTAACTCTAAGATACCTGTCATGTACGTCGGTGGGGGTTGCCTCAATGCTAGCCAGGAACTCAGAGAGTTTGTAGATCATACAGGCATTCCGGTGGCCAGTACTTTAATGGGCTTGGGATCTTTTCCATCTTATCATGAGAAAATCTTGGGGATGTTGGGCATGCACAAGACTGTTTATGCCAATTATGCAGTGGATAAAGATAATTTGTTTATTTCTTTTGGTGATCGATTTGATGATAGAGTGACTGGTAAATTGGGGTCATTTGCAAGTTGTGCCAACAGAGATTGGGAAGATATATATCCCGCGGATATTGGAAAGAAGAAGCAGCCTCGTATCTCTATGTGTGTAGATGTGCAGCTTGCACTACAAGGGATAAACTATTTAATGAAGAAGAGGGAAGACAGACCAGATTTCTATGCTTGGATAGACAAACTTGAAGAGAAGAAGATAAAATGGCCTTTGACTTATCATAACTTTGAAGAGGCAATTCCTCCTCAACATGCCATTCAATTACTTTATGAACTCACACATGGCAATGCCATTATCACCACTGGAGTGGGTCAACATCAGATGTGGTCTGCTTAGTGGTTCAAATATGACTGGCCCTGCTAGTGGCTGACTTCAAGAGGTTTTGGTGCTATGGTATTTGGTTTTCCTGCAACAGTGAGAGCAATTGTTGGAAATCCTGGGGTGACTGTGGTTGATATTAACGGGGATGGTATCTTTGTGATGAATCTTACACTTAACATTAATTTGTTTTTCTTCAGACATTTCACACAACGATCGATGATGAAACAAGAGCAATGACAATAGGTATCAAAACACATTCTATTTTCTTTGATTTACCGCATTCGTACTTATTCCTGCATGATATGTTTTTCGAAAATCTCACATTTTGCTACAGGATTTGTACTAAGTATTTTTCAGGGTTAAGAGACGATCGTGTTTCATGTTGAAGTTATTTTCAGGAATTACAAATTTCTTTTCAGAGATAAAACACATGCCTTGTTTACCACTTTAAGGAGATGATTTTCCTCATATATGTCATAAGCACTTGCTATTACATAGAAACTTTGTGTGCATCTTGATGTTTTCTATTACACAGCGATCATGCTGATACACTATTATTTCCGCATTTTGCCAAATTTCATGCTGTGACACTATCCCATTTCTCCTTCAAGGATGATTAGTCATCCTGGTGTTGACGCCCATCTTCCATTGAATTATCCTTCATGATTTCACATGGCTATTTTTCTGAGTTGCATACATCATTTCCTCTATCTTTTTCAGTTCATTTTTGCCTTTCCAGTTTTCCTTCTGAATAAAAAAAACTCCCTTTCCATGATTACATTTCCTTGCCATACACACTGTTGCTACTAAGATCTATCTATAGTCCTACCAATATTTTTACACACTAGCGTTGATTGATGTGGGATTCCTTAAGGCCAATATTTCAACAGTCTTGCCCCATCGACCTTGACACCTTATATGGGATATAGAATAGAGTTCCTTTTGAGTACCTTGAGGCTTGCATGCCTTAATGGAAAGTTCTCTCCCCGACAATCATGGGAATACATCAATGTCCCTTGATCGTCATATTTTTCAAGTAGCTCGACGTCAACCCATATATTCGCACTTCGTAAGATGTACTCGGGTACCTTGACACTCATTGACATCACTGGTGAGTTTTCTCACATTGGTTAACAACAATCATCAATGGCCGGTAATACAATGATTTCTCTTGATGCACGACATCAACACATTAATTCACATGATTAGAATTGTACCATTGGTTTGTAGCAGGTGAAGACTATAGAATTTTTCATGATCCCCTCAGCAATTGTAGCAGTTTGATTTTAGATCTATGAGAGTACCACAGTTCCATATTCTTTGCTTTCCACATTTCTCATGATTCAGTAGTAGCAGTTCATATTCCTTCACTTCCCATGATCCTGTTAAAGCAACAACAACATTAGCAGATCCATTTTCATGATCCTACAATAGTGACATCTTCCATGCTCCAACACCAGCCATATTTCTATTGCATTGTTCATCATCATTATTGGGTAAGTGGAGGTATGTTCTTTTCTAATATTTAATCATGTAATTCCTTATTTGCTAGTAATGAATAACTTTGGAAAATTTCCTCTCCATGCTCTATTTCCTTCCATAACCTACCCTAAGTTGCATGAGGATATGCAACCACATCAGTTGGGGAGGGGGGGGTACTATTTCACCATATATTCATTACCATTATTCCACTTTACCATCTCATCATTCCATTTATGATTCACTAACATTTCTTTTCCAACGACACTTTGTTTCATTTTGATTGATATACATATTGGCATGATTCATAATAAATAAAAGGCTTTCTTATACACAATGATGCTCTGTTATGCACATTGATAGCTTATTATTTCTAGTGAGTACATCGCTAAATTATTGCAACAAGAAGACAAATAAGTGAAATGAATGCTGCAGCAAATAAGTGAAATGAATGTTGTTAATAGAAGAACCAACATTCTTTGTATTCATGGTTGTCACACAAGAACCAACCATAAGAAAATGTAAGTTGTTACTCATGTATTTCACATGCTATTACTCTTGTATTTCATAACTTGGAAACATTCATTGTTAAAAGGACATCATCAATCAAAGCCATAGTTTAAATGCCAAAAGTTCTTAAGAAGATCCATGCATAGTTGCAGGAGGACATGAAACAAGTTCAGTTGGGGGGCATGTTGGGCCTCAGAAATGTCGTATTTTCATCCACCTTTTCCTTCATTATTCATTACATTCCATCATCCCATTAACCTTTTATTATACCATTTCCATACATACATTTGGGTTTCACCTAATTATTTTCCACTTTATTCATTTTAGTATTATAAGTGAATTTGTGATTAAATATTAGAAATTAACATATTTTCATTATATATCAAAGTTGGATGAGTTTGATGATGTGTATAGGTATATTTGAATATTTCAACAAAGTCAAATATTACCACCTAACCTCAAATTCGAATTACATCTTCAAAATTGAAGATTTGAAAGAGATTTGAAGTTAAGCTCAAGGAGAAGATCATGGAAGATTTGGTTGGCATATCTTATCTAAGATATGTGAGAGATGTGTGGAGGATTTGAAAGGATCATATCTTGTAATAATGGGAAAGTAGTTGAGAGTGGTTGAGAGAATAGTGGATCTGTCATTATGACACTCATGTATGTAAGAGAGTGTTCTCTCTTCATGACGAGGCATGTAATTCATAATTTAGTCTTGTAATTAGTAGAAGGGGATTCTTAGCTTTGATTTGTATTCTTTCATTTGTCATTCTTTCATGATTTGTCATTTGATTCTTGTAATGTAATTTGAGATAGAATTATTGTGTGAGCTCACATATGTCTTTTGTCATTCAACTCTTCACATGTTGTATTGCTTTCCTATATTAATTTCCTGCTTTCCTAGTTAGTCTTTCAATGCTTTCCTAAATTAATTTCATTTCAGAAATATAGATTAGATTACTTCTACTTCAATCCTGCATATATAGTGTGTGTGCTTCGTAAGCCTACGAACCTCAGATTGACAAATTAAATAGTTGGGCAAGTACTACAATGGAATTAAATGACAATATTTCAGCCTAACAATGTTTCTCTATGCTTGACTTCAATATCATACTTTCTGTGAGGAAAGATAGGAATATTGAAAACATAAGTTGAAGTGGCTAATGCATCAAAAATCAATTTTTATCCTCTTGGAATCACCGAGAGGTTATATTCTGTGAATATTTCAAGTATATCAAGAACTATATTTCTATATGCCCTCATCCTAGGGTGTTCAGATTGATAGATTCCCTTAACCTGATTTATCACAAGCTCATAATCTCCATGTACATCTATTATTTTTTCCCCAAAATCTTTCAATGTGTTCAAACTCAAAATCAATGCCTTGTACTCAACCATATTATATTATTTGTCATTCAAAAGAAAATTTGTAAGAGAAAAGTTTTGAACCTGATTTAAGAGGGACTCTCCAAACACCTGCTCCAACCCCCTCCTTTCTAACATCTCCATCAAAATTCATATTCCACATTTCTTCATCCTCATTATTTTGTTGATTTGAAATTTTTCCTACTTGATGATCTGCCTCATCTTTCATAGAGAGTTCAACAATCTTTGGATCTTGTTCTTCAAATCACAGGTCATTATAAAACATTCAAGAACCAACCTCAATATAAATAAAATAAACAGGATGATTATTTGGTTTTCTCTTGCTACTCATGATGTAATTGAGCAATACTTCCCTATATAGTCTCCTTTCTTGGCCAAAAATTGGTATAGTAGCATAGGACATATCCATCTGTAGAGTACCCTTCAATTTGGCAGCCCATGACCTTGATAATAACATGCCAAAATTTGGAGGGATGTTAGCAACCACTACATCCATGACCAAATTATTTGATGGGATTTTAGATAGAGACACAACCAGGTCTTTGATCAAGCCTAAACACTTCATATTCCTTGAATCAAAAGAGAACAAATCTTTGTAAGGTCTAGTGATGTCCAAACCTATTTCATCCATGATTACTTTTGGCATAAAATTATGAGATGCTCCTAAATATAGCATTGCATTATGTAAGGTCATATCATGAACTTTAAGGTTGACAAAGAATGGAGGCACATCACCATCATCACCACATTATTCCACTCGGGGAACAACTAAGATTGCAAGGTGATCATCTTGCACATTCAGAGTATCATATGCTTCTTCCATTTTCAACATTTTTATGATTTGGCTTCTATATTCAACATTCCTTATTAACTCATTGAAAGGTACATAATTTTTTATTTTTTCCATCTCACTTTCAAAATTAAAAGGAGACTAAGTTTTCTCTACCTCTTTTATGACTGCATCCCTTTTTTTCTCTAGGACCTTCTTTGGGGGCTCCTCTTTATGTTTTCCTTTCTCCAATGCATCCTTTGCATAACTCTCTTTCTTAGGATAACTTGAATAAGGTAAATTAGCTTGAGGATTCCTTATAGGATTCCCCTTCTGAGGGTTTGCAGGGACCTTTTTATTTATGATATTATACTGTGTCTGAAACTGCATGATGTCATTTTGGTACCCCTTCTTATACTCTTCTATTTCCATTGATAACATATCATCATTTTCCTGCATAAACTTATCATTTGCATCCATAAATTTATCATGTTCTTCTTTAGTTAGGAATACATGTGTTTCAACATCATCACAACAATGTATGTTATCTTCAAGAGATTCTTCAAAATTTTCATCAACATAGTTATTTTGGAAAGGGGGTTCGATTTGTTGATCACCTTGATTCCTTTGGTATTTCTGTCTGATCTGTGTAACTGGTAGCCTTCTAAAATTTGGATTTTTGTGTTGAAGTTCAGTTTTATCTCTGATGGTAGGCTTGTTATCCAAGGACAATGTTTCCACCAACCTTTCCATAGTTTTTACCATTAGATAAAAAATTTCATCTGATGACTGGAAATTTGAGGGTTGAGCTTCTCCTTGAACCTTTTTCATGTCAGTATCAGGATTATATTTAATCTTTCCCGATGAAATCATATTCACTTCTACTTCAATTCCATCATTCATCATGTAATCTAGTGTAGTAGATCTCCTTTCCCTTAGCAGCAAGGAAAAATCATTGTCAAAGGAATCAACATAACAAATTTTTGTAGCTCCAGTAGGGGGTTTTACTTCTGTAGGAATTGCATTATAAACCCTCATGAATCTGGGTGAGAACTATTGAACTATCTCACTAGGTGTTATTTTTGAGTTATTATATTGATTCATCCGTTGTAGAGGACTCTTCTTCTCTCCCCATCTTGCAATAAAGGTTATCTCAAAAGATACAAAATTAGGGATACTTGCTGCTGGAAGAGCCTTAAACCATTTTCTGACCTCACCTGAGAGACTTTGTGCAAAAACTTTCACTTTAAAATCTTCATCATCTACCTCCTATAGGTCAACAAAATAATGAAACCAATCTAAATGTCTATGAGCTTCAATGTTCTCTTCTACATCATATGATTTAATTCTCTGATTATAATTTTCAGGTAGATCATGGAATTGAGTAGGTAAGACAAGGGGATAATATCTTGCTTCCATGGTTTTAGGAGGACTTCGGACTGGTTGAACAATCTAATTGGGAATCACTATAGTTTGAATCGGAACAACAGAAATAAAAGATTGAAATTTCTTCTCATCAAACAAAATTTCAATCAAATTAGACTCGGATCTAGATCTAGACAAAGTCTTCTCTAATTTTATATCAAAATCAAGATCATCAATGCTCTTCACTTCATCCTTAGGCAATGATAAATTTCTATCCAAAAAAATACCGGAGTCATATTTATTTTCTTTCCTTTCGTGTAAGAGCTTCTCAAGATTACCCAAAGATTTTATAGGTTATGGCTATGGGTTTCTCCTAGTGTAAATATTTTTTGGAGCGAGGTTTTCTCAATAGTATTACTTTATTTCAATTGATATTATAATATGAAGTCGCCAGGGTAAATATTCTCAACCAATATTTTGTTTGATTCTCTATTAACCTCAGGATTCAAATATGAAACTTAAGTCGTTCTTTCCCACGGAAAATTTCACTTTCGTTCCCTGGCAACGACACCAAAATGTTATCACTATGTAAATTTATTGGAAGAACGAGAAAATCACAAAGGTAACCAAACAACCACTTTAGAACTGAAACTATCCCTTTCAATTCAGAGAGGGATCTCCCTTGTCACTTGGTATCTGAAAGATAGGTTATCTATTGAGTATCAATGGATAGAACTTTGATTAGATGAAGGGGTTTTAAAATTTTGCTGGAAAGAAGGAAAGGAATTTGTTGGGAAATGGAGTCAACTCTAAAAGAAAATGGAATCATTGACTGGTAGGTAGAACTATCAAGGAAGAAAAGGCTAAGTAGGTGATAATATTTCACTTTTTAAATTTGTTGTTATAGGATGGAAGAAGGAGAAAAACACATAACAACATTCAAAGCACCAATTTGAGATGAATTCTGATTGAGTTAAGAAGAACTGACATTGTTTAAATCACTTGAATCTAAAGCATCATTTTCAGATGAATTCCAGAGCATTTTTTTTCCAATTTAAACATATATGAATTTGCAGATGAAAGATAAAGAAAGCAAGAAGTACATACATGAAAGGAAACACAAACTTTAGGTCACCGCCACTAGAATATTTGGTATGAAAATTTCTAGACTTCTGCACTAGTATTTCATTTGAATTTAGAAAATTTGTACAATGTTCAAGACAAAATGTTCTTTGTGCTTCTGCCAACCCTTTGCACATTCAAAATGCTCAAATATATAAGAAAACTTACATCCATAGGATAGAGAAGTCAAAATTATCTACTATCATATATTTATGGATATGATTACATAAAAAAGGAACAACTCTAAACTACTTGCTAAAAATAGCAATTCTCCTTTACCATATTTAATGCATAACAATATTCATCACAATAGAGATTCTCCACCATAGTTTTGAGTTTGAAGTTGATCTGAGTCATCAGGGACAACTAGAGGTGAATATTTAACTGATCTAAGCATTGACAAGGCTCTCAGTCACCTTTGTGTACCGAACTGCTGCAATTCGTTGTGTAACTGCAACCTACAACATTTGTGTAGCGAGTTTAAACAGTGTGTCTAATTTCTTGAATAATCTTCGTTTAGCTAGTGGATGCAACGTTGTTGGAGGTTGAAAATCGCTCTTATATCATCCACAAAAAAATTCCCAATGTCCTTTAACCCTCTGTGTACTTACAACACTTGCATAGCATGGGCTCTCTATGCAACTTTTGTACAATGTTATTTTCCATCCAAAACTCAAAACAGTTTAATCCTTGGTTTATCAAAAAGAAAAATTGTGAAAACATGATATTTATATCCCATCCACCTATGCAAGTAGGTCCAAATTACCCCTAGCTTCATAATAAACCTTTATCCTTTGTTTCAAATACCTATTTTCCTTTCTCAATGAAATTTTTTGTCTCTTTAGGTTTCCTACTTGCCTAAATAAAAGTTCATTTCTTCTCAAATTTGACTGGGCATTTGAGAGAGTTGCACAGTCATTTTTGATGGATGGTCCACATTTCTGAAATTGTCTCTCAGTATTTAGTTTTGATGTTCTTTTATCTTCCATCAATTGAATAATTAGGTATGGATCTTCCCTTAATTACTTGTTGAGCCACTTGATATTTTTCTCACCCTCTCTAGGTGAAGTGTGAATCTTCTCAACTAATACAAGCTGGCCATGTGCATGTGTTTCCTCTGCAATTTTGTAACCTGGACTTATCCTTCTGGATGAGGATCTTGTTAAAGGAGATGTAGGTTTAGTCAAATCCACAGTTCTAGGACTTTGGCTGATTTCTTTCCCTTTAGAACCTTCTAGAACCTTTGAGACCAATTCTTTGTGTGAACCTATTTCTTCCCGTGGTGTTTGAATACCCGAAAACCTCTCAACAAATTTCCTCTTCATCTCCCTATTATCATGAAAGGACTAAGATATGACATGGTGATATTATTTAGTCTGATATTGTAACTCTCCAATTACTTGGTCTTTATCTCCTGACTACATATGATATGTATCCACCTCTTGAACTGAGTGTTCAACAGACTATGTATGCATGGAAGGTACAAGTAGTCTTTTGGTAGCTGACCTTGTGAGTGGGCTACTCAATTTTGGTGTGTCATCTACCTCATCAGAAAAGTGTAGTTTTATACTCTTCTTTTTAGATGGATGGTTTGGTGAAGAATAATCAATTTCCTTTCCTTTCCCCATGCCCTATTCTGCAGACCCTTTCTCTTTCCCACTTGAATATCTAGAAGTCACTTTCTCAGTAGATGAGGGGGTGTCTCCTTTGGTATCTAAAGGAATGTTTGTTGAAGATAAGAAATAATATGAATCTATATTCAATTTCTTGATTTCTTCCACCACTAACAACTTTACCAGAGAGAAATGAAACAGATTGGTCTTAAGCTAATCAAGCCTAGACTGTAACATGTCTACCATTTTACCTAGGCTTATGTATAGGTAAAAAGGTAACTTTAAACGGTTCTTTATCTATGAAATGCATCAGAAGCCTTATATGATATTGTAATGCTCTATCAAATCTTCCCTCACAAGTGAAATATCGTTGAACCACTCTTAACAATTTTCATAATTCTCCAATATGCATTCTCTTGTAATAGTGGCACCAAAATTATATATTTTGTACTTGGGTTTCAAGAAATCAGTGTAGAAAACTAGATCAAGAGGCATACCTTTAAACCACTTCTACCTATGGACTTGTTGACGGGAGAAATTGACCATCCGTCAACTGGTAGAGTGGAACCGGTTCGGGGTTGTCTAAATAACCCAAGCCGTTTGGAATGGACCACCCTGACGAGTTTAACGGATCTGTTGGCTGCCCTAAGGTCTTTTAAGAAAACCAAAGAGAGAATTGATCTGAGCTAAGTAATCTAACTAAAATAAACGAACAAACTATAACTAACTATAACTAAATAAAAGAAACTAAACTAACTAAAACTAACTAATACACTAATCTAATTAAAAACAAACTAATAAATTAAACTAAAACTAAATATAACTATTCTAACTTTTATATACAATCTACTAATTACTATTATAATAACTCAAATCAACTATCTAATTACCACCTGTAATATTACTTATTCACAAATGTACACTATAAACAGCCTATAGATTTAATTAAAACCTGCAAAACTCATGTGTTTTCTGCCCTAAGACAATCAGGAATCTTTTTGATTTTTATATTTTATGAAAAAGAAATTAACATTACTGAAATTAAACAATCTAATATATTTACTGAAATTAAACAATCTAATATAAATCTAATTAAACTTATATCTGAATTAAACTACTTAATGAAAACAGTAAACAACAAACTAATTGACCTGGAAATGCTCCAAGTCTGCCCTGTGTATGATGTCTTCTAAGCTGGTCGGAGGAGGGAAACTCGCACCGGTTAGTCCGTAAGATTCTCATAAACGATAGGTTGTGCTGCTCCTTGAAGTGTTTTACAGGACAAACAAGACATAAAAGAAAATCATAACAATCTTATGATTATAAAGCTCTGCAATAAGGGAAACCTGTTATGGAAAGAATTATATTAACAATTCAATCTATGAAGAAGATAAACCTGTCATTCATAAACTGAATTAACAATTGTTATATCTTTTATCTATTTGGAAGAGAAAAGATATGGATAACAGTGATTACAATTATATCATTTGCACATGATTTAGATAGCTAAAGTAGTCATAAACCATAAACAAATTGATATACACAACATAAAACAAAATATTGATATATTGAGAAGCTAAAGTTGTGACAAAACACCAAATTCTGCTTCAGTCTCTATTAGAACTCCATATCCTTGTTCTCCCACAAATGAGGATGATGATCATTACAAAAATCATAAGTATATATAGGTCTCTTCACAAGGTAAAACTTCCTTGTGGATAATACTAAATTGTTTTACATAATCTGGGAAATATCCCAAAATCACCTAAACTAAGAAAATAAAATGCAAGTAAAATATTTGAAATATCCCCTAACTGCTCAACAACTCAATTGCAAATTCAATTTTACCTCCAATAGAACACAAATATCAAATTAGAAAGATATTTCAGCAACAAAATAATAAAAATTTGATCCTATAGACTTAGCTACAGAATCATTTGATTCTGTAGCTAGTCTAAAATAGCAAACAGGACCAGATATCAATCAAATGAAATCTTTTAAAACAATCAATTTAATTTTCTTTTTATGAAGATTAAAATCGAATTACTAATAGTTCAAACGCAATTTATCATTCAAATTGAAAAAGAATGCAATCGGGACAAGGTAAGAATGCTCTGTTTTTCAATTGCCATAAAATTGGGTCAAATCATAACATGACTGTTTCATAACAAATGAAATCAATGATGAACCAAATCGTATAAGATACGATGCAATCATAATCGATTTTCATAGGATTCATATCGTTTTAATCAAATGCCGATATAGAAAGTCCGTTACGATTATTGCCAAACGTTCATAACAGCATCGAACTTCACCATAGATTACAATCGTTGAGCGTTTACATAGTAAATCAGACAGGATCACATAATGATCGTAACCATCAACAAAAGTGATAACCATAAACTGGGCAATAATCAAATCGAAATGTGACTGAGCTAAAAATAGAAACACATCGTAATCTTGGGCATAATCAATTTCATTCCCAAATCAAAATTAAACAATATATGAATCAAACTGATCATACGGTCAAACTATGTGAATCGATAGGTTGGATATAACAGCCATGATTCAAATCTACTCACAATTTAGTCATGCATCCACAGAATGGTATTCGAATACAACAGTTAACCATAATTTACCAAACATATCGTATATGACCAATTCGAAATGAAATATTAACTGCGTTTGAAATTGATATACCAGAAACGACCTATGTTTAGAAAATATTGACAACTTCAATAATCGACAGAGTATTCAGTTCAAACCAAATCGAAACAATTAAATCTATCCTACGATCAATCAAATCAAAACCAAATCCAATCGAAACTTAAAAAAATAATGAAAATTGATTTATTAAAACAAAATTATATACAATAGTGCATGCTTATGCGACAAAGAAGATCCACGATATAAACAGAGTTTATGAGCATGTCATATAAATAGGTGAAATTCATACCAGTGAGGTTGTTTGAGCTACGCCAATTTTGAATTGACGACTGTTGTAGCTGACTCCACGTTCTTAAACAAAATTGAACCTGTTATTCGTTGTTTCTTGTCAGTGGATTGCATCTTCGCCTTTTGACTGGTGAGCCTTGCAACTTGATCCTCTAGAGCATGAATTTTGGACTGCAACATTGGCACGTTGAGGTAATACCTTTCCAACCATGAGCCACACTGATCACATGGTGGAGCAGCTGGTTCAACTAGAGAAGGAGGGGGTTTAGATGAGTCACCTGGGGTTTCACAAGGTATTTTGATGCCTGGATAATTAGGATCACTTCGCAAGCAAGGTGGTAGGTTCTTCACAAAATCATATGCGGGTTTATTACATAGACCTTCAGAGTAGGGATACTCACTTTCCAGGTAACGTTCAACCTCTGAGTCAGAATCTTCACTTACCATAATAGGGTCAGGGTTGACAGGTTCTTTTGGTTTATTTCTTGCCATGCGAGAGATTAACCGGGCGTTTTTCTTACCTTTAGAATTGGCAAAGGGTCTGGCTTTAGGCCTTTTAGCCACGGGTTTAGCAGCTTTGGTATCCTGGGTAACAGAATTGGGTAGGTCAATAGGAGAATCGGGTAGGGGTTTAGGCAACAGAGCACAGTAAGGCACAGGGGGTATTGATTTGCACTCCCTCACCACAGGTTTGTCAACCTGTGGTGGGCTTGAGTCACCAAAATTATTGCGTTTAAGAAAATCCTCCCAACAGTCACGGTGTAACCCCAACTTACAAACTATAAGCATTTTAGTTAACCCAAAATGAAAAAGACTGGTATCAGACTGGTTCCATTTGTACGTTTTAGAAATTTTAAACAAACTCCTATGCAAGTAGTAAGGCATATTAAGCTCATAGCCCATGAAAATCATCAGTAGCCGAAGGTGGTACAAGAAAATGAAACCATACCAGCCCTCACAGGTAATGAACTACTTGGTTACCATCAGCAAGTCGTGCTAGAGTTTCTTAAGCATATTTGTGGGCAAACCCTTGTCACAAGAACTCACCCTTCATGACTGGAAGAGTAATGTCCACGGGACATCTTCCACTTTGCAATTTTTTGACCATTTCTGTCTGACAGCAGGCAGACCGGTAGCCAAACTGAGAAATTGCTCATCAATTTCTAAGTGCACATCTCCAACCTTGGCTCGGCAGCCATCAAAGGTTAACGCGAATTGTCGAGCCACACCAGGGTTATAGCCATCAAAATTGTGTATGAACGGGAGCCATCCAAATTCCTCAAGGTCGATGTAAGCACCATCAAACATCAACAATGCCTGGCTACCATTAGGTTCATCCCTTACAACCGGAGCCATGGTGCGGGTGCATGGTAGGGTTTGGATTGAACACAACAACACACAGGGGAAAAAATCGATAGGACTAACAGTTGCAAGCGTTCAAAGAGGAGGAAAATCAATATGTGTGTGCGAAGGTGGTGGGTTAGCTCACCGCCATGCAGCATATTAATGGCTTAGTACAACATTGTTTAATCAATTATGATATCACTCAAACCACATTAATTAGTTAACACAAGGATTTAAACGGTGGATAGTGATACCAAGGCACCATTGTATAGTTTGAAACCATGGACATTAAACCCAAAGTTAATACGTTCCATGTAATAATTCAAACCATTGAATCCAAAATCCAAATGTTTCACCAGCGCGCCATGTATAACTTTAGACTATTGCCATTCAAATATGAAATCAGACTGATTTTTGCAAAATCAAAGTTTATAAAACATTGCAACAAGAAATTTCATAAAATCGATATGTCAAAAGCTTATAATAGTGAGGATCACATCATATAAAACAAGATCAACCATGACCCTTATGAAATCAAATATAAACCATAACTTAACATGCTCAATGCCATATCAATTAAGTTGCGCAATCAGAGTGATAATAGGAGAATGGACATAGTTCGAAAAATAAACCAAAGGTAAGTACCAATCAGAATATCAATGAGCAGATCATGACAGTCCAAATAACGATGGAGAATTTTTCACGCTTTCAGTTGTGAAAAATAAATTGAAACCAATTTGCAAATGTCATATGAAATAAAAAAAATGTCTTATGTTTGCAAAATGCGACAGAAATTTGAAGTTCAAGAGACATAGGTGTAGGCATCTTATAAGGGAAATTGAAAAAATTGAATTGGCTGCCAACAATGGCGACACACTGGGAGAAGCAATTATCTCTGTTGAAAGAAACAAATTCATATTAGGACAACAAAGAAAAATTCAACTCAAAAAACAACAACCAGAAAATCGTACAAACATCATCATTTACTATCTTTTCCAGCGATGTTTTAAAAGATGCAAACTAATAACAGTCTTAAGATCAGTAAGTCATGATTTTTATGATAAAATCTTCAATACTGTTGGCATGGCCACTGCTGCCAGCAGGAATCCATAGCCTCGACAGGGTTTCCATTTAACCCACTCAGATGTCTGTATCCTGTCAAGAAGTTCTAGATTAGAATAAAGGATTTTTAAAAGAGGTTTGTTATAATTTTTACAGATTTTCGTGTACCCAACATTGCTTCGCTGCCAGCGGGCCTGTTCAGTACCCCGACGAAGTTGTCTTGGTGCCATGCTTTCATTTACCCGCTGCCAGCGGACCTGTTCAGTATCCCGGCGGGTTTACAAACACTTCCCACAGCTCTTATTAACTTTTTATTTTGTTTTTCTTTTTGTGTATAGCTGAGCGGGGTGACGCTGAAAAATCTTGATATTTTATCATATTTTGTTTAGACCTCATCTGAATTTTTTGACACTGTCCTTTATTCAGCACCAGAAATGTTTTATTTCTAAAACAACTCACTATGACAGGGAGACATCCTTTTGAGTCATTCCTTTACGGAAAAGGGATAGCGTAAAAAGATAAAGATAATCATGACAAACTTCACTCAGAGATTGAAATTAGTAACTTCTTTCAAACAACAAAATTTTCCAACAAAAATATCATTTTTAGCAATATATCACTGATGTTCGTACAACCTTTCAGAAGTTATTTCAACGAAGAGATTTTCTACAGTCTTTGTCTGAATATCTCAGTGCACAAGCATGCATATGTTTCAAAAAACATAATAAACTGATCAATCCAAATCAAAATAAAAACGAAAACAAAGGCAAATAAAAACCAAAGAAAATATTTACATAATATACAAGGGTAGTAATCAAGCGAAGTATCTTTTCAGGGCTTGTCCATTCACCGGATAGGTGTCAATCTGTCCTTCAAGATTCTGTAATCAAAAGGAACTAGGACCCAACTTTTCAGCAATCAAAAATGGCCCAAGCCACAAATTTTGAAACTTGGTATGTTCACGCTTCCCTTCGTGTGGTTTGTCCCACTTTAAGACGAGATCGTCTA